>JALXFT010004490.1:0-80001 GCA_023376895.1 Aspiorhynchus laticeps | reverse complement strand
CTTAAAACCCTCCCGAACAACATGTGGTGATTTAGGGGATGTTTGATTTTTTTTTTTTTAGGTCTCTGACCCCAAGACTCAACTAATCTCTACAATTCTATAGCTGTGATCCTTGGAGAGTCTTTGGCTACTCAAACTCTCCTCCTCACCGTGCATTAGGACGATATAGACACACGTCCTCTTTCAGGCAGATTTTTAACATCTTTAGTTGATTGGAACCTCTTAATTATTACCCTGATGGTGGAAATGGGGATTTTCAATGTTTAACTCTTTTCTTACAGCCACTTTCTATTTTGTGAAGCTCAACAATCTTGTTCTTCACATCAGAAATATATTTTTTGTTTTTTCTCATTGTGATGGATGATTTAGGGAATCTGACCTTTGTGTTCCTCATATTTATAATCCTGTGGAACAGAAAGTCATGGCTGGACAATTTCATGATCCTAGTCACCCTGGTGTGCTAAAAAATGTAAATATGAATGGGAACATACTTAAGAGATATTTTACTCATAAGAATTTCTAGGGGTGCCAATAATTGTGGCCAACATTCATTGGAGAAAAACATTTATTTCATCATGAGATTTTCTCCCCACTTTCAATTGTTTTACTTCAATGATAGGTTGGAATTTTGTGAATTTTTTGAGTGAAAGATCAAAAGGATAAACAATGCAGATTTATTTTCACAGCCGCCTTTGCTCATATTTATCAAGGGTGCCAATATTAGTGGAGGGCACTGTATATACACTGTATATATACGTACACAAAAATGCAACTATTACAAATATACAAATAAGGACATGTAGAAAAAAAAAAATAGTAATTAGTAGTAAAAAATAGTAATCTTACAGGGAGTAAGAGAGTAACGCAATTTCAATTCTCTGTATGTATTGTCACGGGGTGAGGAATCACACGACAAGGATTGCTTAATAAATGGCCCCGGAGGGTGGATTTATAACAAAGGAATAGTCTACGTGGGTGCTTCGGTGTGCTGAGTGCTCTCCTTCTTCCTTCCAGTGCAGTGAGTCCGTGGGGTGCTCCTGTGGGGCTGGTCGGTCACACGCTGCTATCTGTGAAAGGAAATGAGAGGGCGAGTAAGGGCTCAGTCTCATGGAGAAGTGTCTCCCTTGTGGTAGGGCTTGCGTGGCTTATGTAGCCGCCGCGTGATGAGCTGCAGCTGTGACCGATCAGCCTGTGATGAGGATGGGCAGGTGTTCCTCGCTTGTTTCCAGGTCGACGCTGATGAAGCTTCGGGACGCTCGTCACACTCCCCCCCCCCCCAAGTGACGTCCTGGTGGTAACATGAGACAGTAGGGGAAAAATAGGGGGTGGGTGGGGAGTGACCCCTGACAGACCTGTGAAAGCTGCCCAGTTCCGAGAGAGGCCGTCAGCATTGGCGTTCGTGGCTCCAGCCCGATGACGCACAACGAAGTGGAAGTCCTGGAGCGCGAGGAACCATCGGGTCATCCTGGCATTGGTGTCCTTAGCACGAGCCATTCATTGAAGGGGTGCATGGTCAGTGACCAGGGTGAACTTCCGGCCAAGGAGGTAGTAGTGCAGCTCCAGGACTGCCCACTTGACGGCCAGGGCCTCCTTTTCTACCGCGGCATAGTTTCTCTCGGCCGGGGTCAGCTTCCTACTGATATAAATGACAGGATGCTCCTCACCTTCCTGGATCTGTGATAGGACGGCTCCCAGCCCCGTGTCGGAGGCATCCGTCTGCAGCAGGAAGGGGCAGCTAAAGTCCGGGGCTCGGAGGACCGGCGCCGAAGTGAGGGCCCCTTTTACCCTCTGGAAGGCTTCTTCCGCCGCTGGTGTCCACTGTAGCTTCTCCGGCTGCCCCTTCCTGGTCAGGTCTGTCAGGGAGGCGGCTAAAGAGGAGAAGTTAGGGATGAAGCAGCGATAGTAAATCTTCCTCAGATCTTCCTCAGAAAGGGGTACCTGCCAGTAGCCTTTGGTGAGGTCCAATGTCGAGATATACCGGGCCCTTCCCAGCCGGTCCAACAGTTCGTCCACCCGAGGCATGGGGTATCCGTCGAACTCGGAAACCTCGTTGAGGCGACAGAAGTCATTGCAGAAACGGAGGGTGCCGTCCGGTTTCGGGACCATCACAATTGGGCTGGACCACGGGCTGAGTGATGGTTCTATCACCCCTAACTTCAGCATTTGTTGTACTTCCTCCTCAATAGCTTGCCGATGAGCCTCAGGGACGCGGTAGGGCCGTTGCCGGACGACGACCTCTGGAGGCGTCCGGATGTCGTGCAGCAGGACGCTGGTCTGCCCGGGAGAGATGAGAACACATTAGAGAACTGACCGATCAGGTGCTGCAGCTCCCCCTTCTGGGCAGCCGAGAGGTGGGGGTTGACGTCAACAACCACGGGATCAGAGGTGGCGAAGGCTGCGAGCTGGTCTCTAGTCCCAACCCACTTCTTCAGAAGGTTTATGTGGTAGAGCTGCTCAGCTTTTCTCCGTCCTGGCTGGCGCACACGGTATGTAACCGGCCCAATCTTCTCCAGGATTGTGTAGGGCCCCTGCCAGGTGGCCAGGAATTTGCAAGCAGCATTGGGGACTAGGACCATGACTCTGTCTCCGGCCTGGAACTCCCGTGGCTGGGCTGCCCGGTTGTAGTGGCGCTGTTGAGCCTGCTGCACTTTGCTCAAGTGTTCCCGGACTAACGGCATGACCCGGTCAATCCTTTCCCTCATCCGCTTCACGTGCTCGACCACCGAGCGATGGGCTGCCGGCTGTTGTTCCCAGGCCTCCTTCGCCACATCCAGGAGGCCGCGGGGTTGCCGACCAAAGAGGAGCTCGAAGGGGGTGAAGCCAGTGGAGGCCTGGGGAACTTCACGGATCCCGTCTGATTGAAGCGTTCGACCAGTCCGTCGGTCTGGGGATGGTAGACGGTGGTCCTCAACTGCTTCACCCGCAACAGCCGGCAGAGGTCAGTCGTTAGCCGGGACATAAAGCGGGTACCCTGATCGGTCAGGATCTCCGCTGGGATGCCGACTCGGCTGGAGAGCAGGAAGAGTTCCTGGGCGATGGCTTTGGCCGTGGCTTTTCAGAGGGGAACTGCCTCTGGATACCGGGTGGTGTAGTCGACAATCACCAGGATGTGTTCATGTCCCCGGGCAGACTTAGGCAACGGCCCCACAAGGTCCATCCCGATGCGCTCGAAGGGCACCTCGATGATGGGCAGCGGTATCAGCGGGCTGGGGGGAGGTGTCCTGGATGACGTCACTTGGCAGGTCGGGCAGGCTTGGCAGAACCGCTTCACTTCAGCTTCTAACCCTGGCCAGTGGAAGCGGTCGCAGATCCTTTGGATGGTGTTCGCGGCTCCGAGGTGCCCTGCCAAGGGATGTGAGTGCGCCAGCTCCAATACGGTCTCCGTCTTTGTGTGTGGCACCACCAACAATATTTTTTCCTCCCCCCTTCGCTGAGCGACACAATAGAGCAGGCCGTTTTGGACAACGAAATGTGGAAGAGGATGGGGGCCAGGCTGAGCCTCCTTGCCTTCAATGATCCGGACCTGTGTCCAGCAATGCTTCAGCCTGTCGTCCTCACGTTGTTCCTTCCCAAATGAGCCCCCTCCCGTCACCTGTTGGAAGACATCATAGAAAAGTCGCGGTGCACTATGCAGCCTGCCAGCCAGGTCCGGGCGGGAAGCGCGGGAGCCTCAGTTGGCATGGGCTCATCCTGCGGAGAGGGAACCGCCGGCCTGCTCCGGGGAAATAGCAGCGCTCGCTCCCCAGCATCCCGACATTGGGTTGCATCCGCCAGCTCTATGGCTTCCACAAGCTCCAAGGTGGTGGTTGGGTTCCTCATTACAACCGCCTGCCGGTGAGAACGAGGAAGGGCTCGGAGAAGACGGTCGATCACCACGCGTTCTGCCACCTGACTGGCCGATGGGGCCCCTTCCAGCAGCCAGTGTTGCGCGAGTCGCGTAAGTTCGGCGGCCTGGGCACGGGCTGGCAGACGGGGCTTATACTCCCACTCATAGAAATACTGGGCGGCACAGATAGAGGATAGTCCCAGGCGGGCCAAAATCTCCTTCTTGACCTCCGCATACTGCTCGGCGGAGGCGGCAGGAAGAGCGAAGTATGCTCGCTGAGCTTCACCCGTCAGCAGGGGAGCCAGTGCCCGTGCCCAGTCGTCCGGATGCCACCCTTCAGAGGTTGCCGTTAGGGGTGCAACGGATCGTAGATGATCCGTGATCCGTACGGACCAGTCCCCACGGTTCGGCACGCATGTGATTCACGGATTAACTGATAAGTTTAACCACCATAGAGTGAAAGTTAATCATTTGCACACGCTCCGTTTTCTGCGCTCAGCCGCTGCCGCACACACTGAAGCGCACACACGCAGTGAGAGAGAGCGTGAGAAAGAGAGGCGTGATTTAGATACCGCGTTTCAGACAACGCCTCAACGGATGGATACATACACACACACAAAGTTATGTTAAAATACCCGTTTTGGCAAGTAATCTGGTAAACACAGTCAGTTATGTCTTAAGTTAACGTATACAGCCGAGAAAGAAACCGGATGTGTGTCAGTATTTGGTCCGTGCATTTAGTCTTAAAGAGACAGCAGCCTATAATACCTGCTTCTGTCTGCTAATCATCTGTATTTAACTTATGCAGTAAGCATTATTGTGTTTTACACTTAATTTTTAAATTTTTGCACCTGAATACTACTGTTACTGTCTTTATTTATAATTTTATGTTGTAGGCTGGAAATCTATCTATTGGTTGAAAATCTAATTAATTTGTGTAATTGTTCTTGGTTTATTACTGACTTTAGTAGTAAAGCTAGTAGTTTACACAACTTTTTTTTGCTGATCCGAAAAATGATCCGATCCGTGACTCAAAATCCGTAGTATGATCCGAACCGTGAGTTTTGTGATCCGTTGCACCACTAGTTGCCGTTGTTTCAAACATTCGTAAGAATGCTTCCACATCATCGTGAGGGGTCATCTTGGTAAGCAGTTTAGCGGCTTGCACTCGGGGGTCCGGCAGCGGAACGCTTTGAGCGGCGGTGGTACGGAGAGCCGCGAGCCCTTGCTCGTATTTATCAATTCGTATTGATAAATACGTATTGATCAATTCGTATTGATAAATACTCGTATTTATCCGTCTCTCCTTGACGGGTGGCGAGGTGCTCAACGATCTGTTGCTGGCGGATGCTAACCTCGGTGAGCCGCTGGAGGATTTCATCCATGTTGGGGGAGGAGCGATCGCCTGTGACAGAAACCGAAGACAAAAAAAAAAACAGAAAAGGTAAGGTGAAGGAGATCGCTTGCCCGCATTCTCCACCAGTGTCATGGGGTGAGGAATCACATGACAAGGATTGCTTAATAAATGGCCCCGGAGGGTGGATTTATTACAAAGGAGGGTAGTGAAACAAGGGAAAAGTCTACATGGGTGCTTCGGTGTGCTGAGTGCTCTCCTTCTTCCTTCCAGTGCAGTGAGTCCGTGGGGTGCTCCTGTGGGGCTGGTCGGTCACACGCTGCTAGCTGTGAAAGGAAATGAGAGGGCGAGTAAGTGCTCAGTCTCATGGAGAAGTGTCTCCCTTGTGGTAGGGCTTGCTTGGCTTATGTAGCCACCGCGTGATGAGCTGCAGCTGTGACCGATCAGCCTGTGATGAGGATGGGCAGGTGTTCCTCGCTTGTTTCCAGGTCGACGCTGATGAAGCTTCGGGACGCTCGTCACAGTATGTACGGTACATGTGGCTGAATTGACAATAAAGCTGACTTTGACTTTTGACTTTGACTTTACTTTCAGTTTCATTCGCGGCAGTTTGCGCGTCGGCTTTCTGAAGAGATGCTCAGCTTACTCGTCTGCATTGACGCTTGTTGCATTAGCGCAGTCATATCTGACCATAACATGCCATATAGCCTATAAAACGCTCTCACACGTTTATTATTTTAATATTTTCGGAGGAGTAAAATTAGCATATGTGGTTTCAACAACCAGATGCATTTACACTTGTCCAGTTTCGCCTGGAATGCGGCCCAGACCACCTCCTGAAGTGGTTTGAGCGATCGGATTTATATCCGTCTCGAATGCGTTTCGGAGGGCATTTACACCTGGTCTTTTCAGGATCGGATAGCTATCCAATCATAAAAAACGCATGAAGTGACCAGGTGTAAACGGCCCCAAAATGGCTGTGATGCATGTGGAGACTCAGTTCATGTTTACCTGGGGCCCGTTTCAATAAGGAGGTTCAACCAACTCTGAGTTTAAACTTGAACTCTGAGTTGACTTACTGTGAGATGGGAACTCTAAGAGTTTTCGGTTTCAGAACGGCTGAATTGTGTTAGTTTATTCAACTCTGAGTAGGTTGACTCTGAGTTTAGCACGTGCACCACAACTATGAAAAGTCATGATCAGTGGAGCTCCGAAATTACGATTCACCATGGCAACAGCTCCCGCCAAAAAGACGTCCGCGTACGTCCGAGTCAATACGTAACTTTAATTCTTAATAACTGTCAATAACTTAATAATTGTTATAATATAAGAGGTGAAAACTGTAAATTATTGAACTAATATTAATTTTAATGGTATGCCATGGCCAAAAAAAGGAAAAAGACAGAAAAAAGAATCAAGAACGTGGTAGCAGCTAAAAATTAAGTATAAAAACACTATTCAATCAAGTTAGGCTTTAAGCATGAAATGTTCATGGGTGTAGGCTAAATGACTTTACAAACATTTGACATTAAATATCATTCGGTGTCTATTTCAATGCGCTGCCGCTTTTTCCATTGTTTAACACTCTTTTCAAATAATTAAATATTCTCTAATCCAACCTGTTACATTTCTTAATTAGAGTAATAAAATGAACTACAGACTTGTCGACAGCAAGAAGGCAGAGGGAGAACCTGCACCAGCACCACTGACAGATGAAGAGGAGATGCTCAAGTATTGTTAGAATTCTAAAATCCAAAAGTAGAAAGAACAACTTTTGCTTTTGTATTTGTAGGAAATAAAGATGACCAAATAATTGTGAATAATTAGTTTATTTAACAGCTGCGGTGGTGGTTACGGCTCGTACTACCCCTCCATCTGGCATCCTTCCAATCCATACAGTAATCAGTTTCATTTTCAGAAGGTGTGATGGTGGGGATATGCTTGTCATCAATGCATCCAAACACACTGGAAACCCTGAAGGAAATTCTGATTATTGGGTTACTTCCAGAGGTCACAGAAAGATGTTATCAAGTGAACGTCATTTATCAGATTAGCCTCGTTTAAACCGATTGCTACACCACTGACCTACAGTCCTGTGATACTCCTCTTTGACAGATTTGTGCCCAGGAAATAATTCTCAGAAGGAGTGTGAGAGGGATGCACACTTTCCTTAAAATCTGCATACAGCGGATTTATAATGTACTCTGCATCTCCGATGTTTTAAAGTGCATTTTTCTTATTTTGCTAACATCAAGAGACGCTTTACTAGACCACAGTTCCCCGCAGTTATGGTCTATTTTAACTTTAGAAAGTTTGTTTCTTTCATTAACATCAGTACATAATCCAAGCGTTCTTTAAGTGCATTTTATATTGTATGTATTTTTCACAGGCTTTATAATCCAGGTGTATTTTGTGAAGATCTATGCACATTTCATCTTGTGTGTGTGCGTTTGTGTTTCAATGAACCTGTTTTCAATGTTCTATTGCACAACAACGGCAGCTATTTTGACGGAAATAAAGTTAACGGAATTCAACACTTTTTCAGTTTTTGCATTTTAGGTAGGTTTGCTAAGGTGCTTAAAACAACACGTTTTTAGATTCATATATTTAATACATTTTCATGAATGCATTACAATTAATAAATTTAAGAAGAATGTAAGAATTTCGCTCTGAAACATGCAATTGCTATTTATCAGCATGCTAAATTTTAGACAATTATCCAATCATTTCAATACAAACAGAAAACAATTAGGCCTACTAAATAAATTTTATGCCAGAGCAGGATCTGAGCGGGAATTGGTTTACCAGCAAGCGTGAGCGGAATATTAATGGAGCGCTTGCTTGGGCGGTTAGCGACTGAGTGGAGCGCACGTCCATAGAGCGGAAAATGTCACACCGCTCCGCTTTTGCTCACATGCTCTGGACACCTGTGACCTGTAGCGAGAAGCCGGTTTAGGTTAACCCAGGTAAGTTCACGTATTTTGACAGAACTACTTGAGGAAAATATATCTGTTCACTGATCAAGGAATTGTTGCGTGGTTTATGAATTATTTCCTTTATTTTAGCAAAACGTGAGGAACTGTATAATTTCGCTCCCATTATTTAGGCCTAACTAAAACAAACAAATAAATTAAACCTGGCCACAGTTTAGCTAAATCATTGAAATTGAAAAGAAGGGACGGACTAATAAAATGCCCTCACGTTTAAACTCAAGTTCTCTCGTTATAATCAACTAAATGCACACGATGTAAAAGAGCTTCATTTATTGACAACTTCAGTGATTTTAAAGGGAGCCTTCTTTACTCACTTTCATACAATTTGAGTAAAACAAAAAAATTGCAGCCGCATTAAATGCAGGATTGTGTCCTATTCGTTACAATATCAGTGCAAGATTTGCTGAGTGTGACACACAAGAGATGTTACATAATTTAGCCTATTCTTATTATTCTTTGCGATCTTATTCGCGGTCTATAGCATTTTATAATTATTTGTACATTTAACTTGCCCTGCTTTGTACCTTTTATTATTTAATAACTGGATCAGATGAGTGAGTCAAGCTTTGAGAAAGAAACCAACCTGTTTGTTCCTCAGTCTCTTCTTGTTTCAGACTGAATACTGCTTCAATCCTGAAGTCTTGACTCTCCTCTTTAATAATCTCCATCTTTATAACAGTGTGTCACGTGATCTCAGTCGCTTCAGCAGGAGTTTTTCTGTGTGTTTAAGATCAAGAGAACAATGAACAGAGAGCAAACCCAAACTAAATCTCTCCATCAGCTCCCTAGTTCAGTAGTCAGCTCCCTAGTTCAGTAGTCAGCGCACTTGTTCAGTAGTCAGCTCCCTAGTTCAGTAGTCAGCGCACTAGTTCAGTAGTCAGCGCACTAGTTCAGTAGTCAGCGCACTAGTTCAGTAGTCAACTCACTAGTTCAGTAGTCAGCACACTAGTTCAGTAGTCAGCACACTAGTTCAGTAGTCAGCTCCCTAGTTCAGTAGTCAGCGCACTAGTTCAGTAGTCAGCGCACTAGTTCAGTAGTCAGCTCACTAGTTCAGTAGTCAGCACACTAGTTCAGTAGTCAGCACACTAGTTCAGTAGTCAGCACACTAGTTCAGTAGTCAGCTCAGTAGTCAGCTCCCTAGTTCAGTAGTCAGCACACTAGTTCAGTAGTCAGCGCACTAGTTCAGTAGTCAGCGCACTAGTTCAGTAGTCAGCTCACTAGTTCAGTAGTCAGCACACTAGTTCAGTAGTCAGCACACTAGTTCAGTAGTCAGCTCCCTAGTTCAGTAGTCAGCACACTAGTTCAGTAGTCAGCACACTAGTTCAGTAGTCAGCACACTAGTTCAGTAGTCAGCGCACTAGTTCAGTAGTCAGCGCACTAGTTCAGTAGTCAGCGCACTAGTTCAGTAGTCAGCGCACTAGTTCAGTAGTCAGCGCACTAGTTCAGTAGTCAGCTCACTAGTTCAGTAGTCAGCTCACTAGTTCAGTAGTCAGCACACTAGTTCAGTAGTCAGCTCACTAGTTCAGTAGTCAGCTCCCTAGTTCAGTAGTCAGCACACTAGTTCAGTAGTCAGCACACTAGTTCAGTAGTCAGCGCACTAGTTCAGTAGTCAGCTCCCTAGTTCAGTAGTCAGCACACTAGTTCAGTAGTCAGCACACTAGTTCAGTAGTCAGCACACTAGTAAGGGAGTCAAGAGTTAAATCACCTGTTTAGACAAAAACACTCAAAACTAGCGCTGCTAATTCATAAAAGAGCACAAGTTACACAGACAGTTCATATTTAGTTGAGATGTATATACGGTGAATCAGAATTTGTAGATTATATACACTAAATCACACTAGCATGAGAAGATTTTCAGCAGGTTTGTAACAGTTGTGTTTGTGTTTGTTGTTCTCGCTGCATTTACACAATTTAGATCAGCAGGTGATCAGCGAGCGGAGATTCGAGTCACTGAATCATTTGAGGAGCAACCGATTCAATCGAGTCACTGAATCATTTCAGAAGAAACCGATTCAATCGAGTCTCAGTTTCTCGGTCGCTGCTGAGAAGTGAGTTAATTAGTGTTGATGATAAACTGGTTCAGGACACAGGGAGCGAAATGAGATGCACCTTTCATGAGCAGATGCGTTTACTCACAAAACAACGCCTATTAATATTAGATAAAGCATTACAATGTTGTATTCAATACCCTTACAAAAATAACCTACAGGATTTTCATTTTTTCTGCAGGATACCTGCTGGTATCCTATAGGAATTATGAAATCCTGCAGGACAAATTAACAATATGTGCAGGCAAATCCTATAGGTTTTAGAATCATGCAGGACGATCCAGCACTCTTTACTGGAATCCTGCAGGATTTTAATTTTTTTTTTGCTGCAGAATACCTGCTGGTATCCTATAGGAATTATAAAATCCTGCAGGACACATTGACAGTATGTGCAGGAAATTCCTACAGGTTTTAGAATGGAAACATACAGCAAATACAAGTGAAAAATCCTGCAGGATTTTATAATTCCTGCAGGACTGATGTGCACATGCAGATATATATAAAAAAGAAAACATTAAAAAGGAAAGTAGTTTTCTTGCAGGAGTTATTTCTTGTAATTGGAAAGAAAGAAAGAGAAAGAAAGAAAGAAAGATGCTTAGCTACCTAAATACCTACAAGATCTAAATAACTACAGGATTAGGCTATATAGAGAATAAAACTCTGATAGTTGCTGCATTTTATACTGTATTTTTATTTAGATTCAAGTAATGTACATTTCATGGAACTATTTTTGATATAACAGGCACTGGCTGTTGGCAGCAATAAAAAAAAATAGTCCTAACAAACAATCAATACAACAAACAAACAAATAAACAAACAATAAATACATAAAAGTATACTTATGAATAGATTATAGGTAATTATTTATAAAAAAACATTACTCTAAACCATTCAAAATTATGCATTTATGCAAACATCCAATAAGTATTCAAGAGATATGAAACTGTAAACTGTACACTTTTACATTTTATTTCTATACATTCATTAAAATGCCAATCCAGCTATCTATTTTTAATCCAACTCCCATCTGTTTGGCTGGATGCAAAAAAAACTGTCTGCAAGACCTGGTAGGTCCTTGAGGTAGACACAGGTTGAATGTATGTCTGTGCATTTGATGAGTTCAACTGAGTCTATCCCTTTTTCTTTTAAAATGTTTGTTGCTGTTATTCCTGATTCTCTGTCTTTGCTGATGTTGTTACTTGTTGTTTTCATTACATCAATGAAGGCATGTCCCTCTCCTTGCCCACTACCTACATCTATAAATGATCGTATTAATGCTACAGACCCATGTTTGATTTGAACAGCATGGTTGATTCTTTTAGTTAGAGATTTTGTTCCTTTTGCATGAATTAGCTTGCCATTAACCACAGCCCTAGAATAAAAACTGAAGGCTTTATTTGCACTGAAACCTGACTCTTGAAGGAGATAAGACTCTCTTGGGGTTGGCTGTCGTACATGTGGGCATCCAAGAAATATCACACTAGACCTACCAATACACTTTGTCACGATCTTGCTGCCTCCCAACATTTTTTCCTCCCAACAGTGTTTCTTCGTCCTTGAATACAGCAGCTATGAGTCGTGGAACATGCTGGTAAAGGTTAAACATGTTAACGATTTGTTCTGCTACAGCTTGTGTGCCATGAAAGAGTTTCTGTAGGTGTCCATGCTGAGTCTCATATAAGAATGCACTGTGACTCCATAAAGGACCCCAATTTTTTACAGATGCTGCTGCATGTACAAGTATGTGGACATTAAAAGACACATGGCACTTAGCATACAGAGACTCAAAACGGCCCACAAATGCTTTTAGAAGGGCATCAGCTGTGTCAATGTTTTGGGGTGAAATTGAATCTAGAAGGAGAATGTATGTGGCCTGCACTAGAAGTAGTAAATGGGCTAGATATTTTTGGGGCAAAATGCCATACAAACAGGGAAGGCTGTAAAATAGGAGGAAGTGTCTGTATTCAGAAGCTTTCCAATATTTACGCAAAGAAATTGAACGTGGTGGTCTTGTTATATTTGCAGGTGGTTGAATGGCAAGCAACCTTCTTTCAATTTGCTCGATTTCTCTCCCAATGTACCAAGGCTCTGTATGGTATTTGGAGTCAAACCATAGGGTAGTCAGTTGGCGACAAACACCTAGTAATATGCCATGCATGTAATCATATGCAAACCCAGCAACCATGTTAAAAAACGTCAGCAGCATTAGAAGAGATGGGCCTTTTACTCCATGTATGCATGTTCCAGAATCAACAGCTTGGTGAGCATCTTTAAATTGTTTGTTTTTCATGCGTCCTTAGCTCAGGCTCTACTGACTGCAAAGGATACACCCTTGTAAACCCATTACCCTTTTCTACAACTTCACCCTTTTGATAACACCAGTTACAACTATGCTCTCCATTAAATTGCTTGACATTCTGTACAGCACAACGAGCCACAGAGTCACAAATGCAAAGCAAACTGTAAACATGGACTACTGATTTTTCTCCCTTCCACTGACAAGACAACCCTTGGTTTTCGAGACTTCGCAGCTCATTAACAAATGATTGTAAAAATGAGTTCATTTCTGGCTTTTTAGGCCCAAACCACAATCCACCAAGAATGACATGTTTCGCCCTTAGATTAGGGGGGAGCTCGTTGATTGTCACTTGAAGTGGCCAGATGTGAAAAGGAGAAGATTTGAAAATTGGAACACCATCAACATTCCATGACATTGAAATATTTGCCAGTTTTGGGTCATTTAGTGCACTGATCGATTTGTACATAGCGCCATCAAATATGTCTTCAACATTTTGTGAGTTGCACTTGGTCCTTGACCATTTGTAATCCAAAGACTGACAAAAATCTGCATTCTGAAATTTACCTCGTAACTGATCTGAAATAGATTGCTTGATAAAGACAGAGCCAGATTTGATCAAGTTTTCAATGTCCCCTGGGGTACCATCACATGAAGCACAATGGGTTGGAATTTCATTACCAAAGAAATATTGGCAGGACGGGCAAATATACTGGACTTCAAAAGTGTCACAATGAAAGGATTTGATGAACTTGTATAAACTATCTGGAACGCCATTAGTTGAATCAGGACAGTGGAGATTGATAAGATCTAACAAGTCACTCAAAGCCACTTTGGATGTATGTCTGAGGCTGTAGGCAAGTATACACAGTAGGGATTCTTCATTGGTGATTTTGGCATTTGGATATATTTTTTCCTTACTGGCACACAAATCCTCTCTTTCTTCTGTGCTTCCCTCACAAACTGCACTGTAGTTTCTGAGCATCTAGAAAGTAGACATTGCACTAATTACATGCTGACACATAATGAAGTGTACTTTAAAAGAAGCATGAGACTAGATAATCTAGATAAATATTCTGTACTGTATTCTAACTCACACAAGTCTCTGGAAAGTTCTCATAAGCTGTGCTGAAAACATCACCCTCCTCATCAGCAGAAAAGCTTTCCTGTCGGACAAGGTGTATTTATTGCACAGTAAAAAACAAAACAAATGCACATATTTACAAATGTATGCATAAAAAAATAGCATGGTTTTTAAAAAGACAGCATTTGGGATTTAAAGAAAATATCAAAAATGAATTCTCACATCAGCATCTGAAAAGTTCCCATCAGCATCACTGACGACTTCATTGTCATCGTCAGTGGAAAGGTCTCCCTGTGAGACATGTACAGGTATTTTGACCTCTGGTTTTATACATATAATTTTTTTTTTTTTACTTGTTATATGTACTGGCTGAAAAAGGAACAAAGAGTTGCCATACTTGTTTATATGTGCATGATGATAAAGAAGCACCAGTTTAAAAAGAATAACTTGGGGGGGGGGGGGGGGGGTGTATGGCTATTCTCACATGAGCATCAGGAGAGTTCCTATTTGATTTGCTGAAACTGTCACCACTATCATCATTGGAAGTGTTTTCCTGTATGAAATAATAAAGATAAAGGGACATTTGACTTCTTAACTACATGGGCATGGATTTGTAACTGAAAATGTTTTTAGGCCAACATCAAAACATGAATTACTTCAACTACCTCTGGAATAAGCCATGTCTTGTATGATCTTCTCTTTTTTGAACCTGAAATAGAAGAAATAGCAGAATTCTTGCTTATTTGATTAATATAAGTTGATATGTAACTGTAAAATAAGAAATAATTTGCCTAAATTAGAATTAATTGCAGATTATTCTGAATTTAGCAACCTATTTTATTCTGTGTCCATCGCCTTTTTGTGGCAGCTGGAACTGGTGCCTCTTCATTTAAGTACACTTTATACTCCATTTTTATCCTTTAAAAAGATACAAGTTAGTGTTATATGTAAACATAATATATTTTCTGCAATATTACAGGGTCTTGTGATCCAAACTGTAATATCATAACACTATAAAAAAAATAACATTTTAAATAAAACTCATTAACAATTCAATTAAAAATGATTACTGTCAATAACGTCTGTGTATTTGACAAAATTAACTTGAGTAGGAACATTAAAATAAACACTCTTTATTCGAAGCTGACTTTTTTTCTTTCTTTTTTTTAAGAAAATAAAAGTTTTGTACGTGGAATACTGTTTTAATGAATCTGTGTTTTACAGATTCAAAGAGTCCTTCACACATAAAAAGACGCTCGTTTTCGCCACCTACTGGTGTAACAATGTAATGTACATTAAGCACCAGTAAATGAATCATTTAGAGAAAAGATTCGATTCACTGAGATGACGTGCTTCGCTTCACGTAGCCGATTTGAATGCAAGTCAGTCAACTGTCATCAACCGTCTTCTGAAGGAAAAGTCCTACTTTTATTAAATAATTTTATCATTGTAGTGCTCTAAATTACTGTTCTTTTTTTAAATCATTGAATTGTTGTGTGTTTCTAACACTAAAACAAATGAAAATGTTATTTTGTTTTCTTTTGTTTGCTGTCGAGGATACATTATAACAAGGCCAGTACAAGGCCTACTGCCTATATCAAAACTTATTTTAGGAAATAACTATATAAAATTAGCTTTTTGCATTGTTAACAAAAACAGTCTTTTGTTTTGTATTTTCACTGCTTATAATTGATGCCAGTGTACTTTTTTGTTACCTCAGAAATCATTTGATCAGCACCGGTCAAGACCGTGAGAGTGCGCTGGCTGGTTGACGTTAAGGTAACACTGTTGTCATGGATACAGTAAGCTGAAGGCAACAGATGAATGATTGATATATATTTGTGTGTGTAAATGTGTGTGTGTGTATTTATTTATTTATCTATCTATCTTAGAAAATGAGCAAGACATGGGTTCTGGTAGAATGGAGGGAGGAGCCACCCACCTATGACATTGTCCCTAAAAAGGACATACTGAAAAAAAAGTTTGAACCTGGGGATGTTGTGGATGTTGCCTACGAGGATGAAAGTTCACCAGCCACAATTATAGACATTGATGGTAAAAAGTACTGCAAACAACAAGACTCAGTCATGACAGAAGATAAGTAGTTCCTACTTGAGTATTTTTGTCCCTTTAGAGAACAAAGAAACCCTCAGGAGGAGGATGTTCAGGCTAGAGGGGAAAAGAAGAAAACAGCCATGTGTGCCAAATGTAGAAAAAAGAGTGGCAAAGAAAAAGAAAATGTACACTCCAACTCAGTCCCCATCATCTGATGCAGAGCCTCCAATGAAACAACAAGTAATTGCTACGTTTCTACATTTCATTATTTATTTATTTAATCACAAATAGTAATGACACTGAGGTGCCAATATTGTGTTTTCATCTTTAGGTCATTCACAGAAAGAATATTATGTTAATGCAAGAGATAAACAGCATGAACAGTCAAGCTGGGAAACTCAGCTACAGCAAGAAATTTTTCGATTACAGAAAGAAAATGAAAATCTACGTGCCCTGAATATATCTCTGCAACAAAGTATTATTTTTTTATATCTGTATTTCTCTGACTATCCATCTATATATCAATTTATCTGTCAGTGTGGTTGTCTGCTAGTAATCACTTTTAATTTTAATTTAATTATTATTATTTTTAAAGAAATTCTTCCAATGCTAGAATCCATGAGCCAGAACATTACACTTGGAACAGACGCTGTCAATAACCAAAAATCACAAGAGAATTCAAGCCACAAAAATCCCCCTGAAAAGGTGAATAATAAAATATTTGTTTGTTCATATATATATATATATATATATATATATATATATATATATATATATATACTGTATATATTCATGTACAGTGCTGTGCAGAAGTTGTAGAAGGCATGTCAACTTCATGTACAATTTACTTTTGTAACTGAATCCAAATTTGGTATGATTAACCCTATGCCTTTAAAAAAGCTGGCACACTAAAGCAAAAGATGTAACTTTTTGAATAAAGAATCTAACAGGACATAGCACTTATAGCATATATGTAGTCTATGTTGCATGCTTTTAATTTTAGTGTCCTTAACTCTTTTTTTTTGTTGCAGACACAGGGGCTAGGAATTAGTCCTACTGTCCTGGCAAGTTGTGGACGGGGTAGCACATCATGTTCTGCCATGGTTAAAGATCTGGCAGTGGCAGTGTTTGGGCGAGAGACATTGGCCATTGGTAAGCTAAACTTACCCCTTACAGGAAACTTTGTGCATTTTTACATTTTCAAAAAAACAAAACAAACCAAAAAAACATTTAGTGTGTTTTTTAAGCCTTTTGAACTATGGGGACCTAGGCAGTGTCCTCAAAAACCTTCACATTTTAATACCTCTGTCACACCCATGTCCCTATAAACCACCCAAACCAGTGCACACACATTGGGTTTTCATGTTTTATGGGCGCATTCCATAGATGCAAGGTTTTAAAATGTACATACAAGCTTGTTTCCTTATTGGGACCAACAAAAAATGTCCCCACAAGGTCAACATTTACTGGTATTACTATACTTGTGGGGACATAACATTGGGAATACCAGGACCACACACACAAACATATCATATTTTAAAACAGCAATGCATCTTTTCTTTTTGCAGGAAAATGGAGTCGATGCCACCTTCTGGCTGTGAATTGGACTCTGATTCGCTCTGCTTTAACAATTTCAATAAATAATTTGTGAAAATACATGGTTTCGTTGTGAAGTTATTTCTCCTGCAGGTATCTTGCAGAAGACAATTTGCAACTCCTACATAACTTCATATCTATCCTGTACAATAATCCTGCAGGAACTGTATGTTTTAAATAGACCTGATTGTAATTCCTGTAGGACATAATTCCTGCATATAATTGTTTTCTTCATAAAATTCCTTCAGGAAAATGAGCTGAAAATCCTGTAGGCAAACTGCATAATATTCCTGCAGGATTCCTGCAGTTATTTTTGTAAGGGTAGCAATTGATTAATCTTGCGTCGCTTAAAAACTATACAATTGACTGAACGGTTTCTATCAGTTTAAACACTTAAAAACACAGACCTTTCTTGAGCCGAGTCACAACAGACGCGGGAGCGCGCGCAGCCCTATGACGTCACGCCGCGAGAGCAAAATAAAAGTCCTCTCTGCTCTTCAATAACATAAACATTGAGTTAATTATGAGAAACTAAAACTGATTTCCAGGCCTACAAAAGTCCTCTCTGTCCTTCAATAAACCCAGCTCAGTCACAATTAACAGCTTTCACACAGAGGCAGATTACAGCTGTTCTTACTGTATGATTAAACATACATTTAAGATGAAATATACATCTAATCATAACTATGTATTACTTATATAACCTATCAGTTATTTAAATATAAATAATATACATTTAACCTAAACAGATTTGTTAGACACACTCACCAGATTTAATCTCAACTATATAGAATTAAATGTAATATATCAGAATCAGAAAGAGCTTTATTGCCAGGTATGTTTACACATAAATATTTTTCATTTCATTACCGCAGTGCAACAGGACGACAGAGACAGAACAAAAAACAGATAACAAAAAGAAGAATTAAAAAGAACAAGTAACAATGTACAAATTGACAATTGTATGTACTGGTATACTATGTGTAATTGAAATGTAGACTAAGTATGTGTGTTAGATAAATAAGTGTATAAATAGTGTCTACCATAATTACTGTTAAGTGTTCATGAGATGGATTGCTAGGGGGAAGAAACTGTTCCTGTGTCTGGTCGTTCTGGTGCTCAGAGCTCTGTAGCGTCGACCAGACGGAACAGTTCAAAGAGGGAGTGTGCTGGATGTGAGGGGTCCAGAGTGATTTTGCCAGCCCTTTTGCTCACTCTGGATAAGTACAGTTCTTGGAGAGTAGGGAGGGTTGTACCAATGATTCGCTCAGCAGACCGGACTACCCTCCGTAGTCTTCTGAGGTCAGATTTGGTAGCTGAGCTGAACCAGACAGTTATTGACGTGCAGAGGACGGATTCAATGATGGCAGTATAAAGATGGCATGAAAAAAAAGATAATGTTTTTTAAACTTTAAAAGCTTACAGTTTGAAGGCGTTCAGTTACAGAAGTCTGCAGTTTGATTAAACAGTAGTTTGTTTGTACAGCTTGAAGCTGAATATTTTAAGGTCATGCTGTCTATCACATAG
Source organism: Aspiorhynchus laticeps (assembly GCA_023376895.1). NCBI lineage: Eukaryota > Metazoa > Chordata > Actinopteri > Cypriniformes > Cyprinidae > Aspiorhynchus > Aspiorhynchus laticeps. The sequence goes on along the minus strand of JALXFT010004490.1, from coordinate 61,222 downwards.
ATAGCTACAGGTTGAAAGGTAGATAGGTTGGATAGAAGTTTGAAGGTTTTCAGTTTGAAATGATTGCAGCCTTGGTGATCTTACGAGTCTTGAAAAGCATTACAAATTAAGGTTTGTGTTTTTGAAATCATCTGTGTGTGTGATAGCGAGGTATAAATACAGACAGCCTTGTGGGGGGGTCACTGTTTTCAGTAAACTCAATGACATCTCTGAAATTCAATAACTGAAAATTGAGTGTTTAATCTTATTATTATACATTACTGACACTCTATCCTCCAACTTGATACTGTTAAGTGCTTTGACACAATCTGTATTGTTAAAAGCGCTATATAAATAAAGGTGACTTGACTTGACTTGCTCACTGTTTTCAGTAAACTCATAAATGGCATTTTCTCAACCCATTACATATGCTTGTAAGTTTTCTTGTTTTATCTGTTTGTATATGACATTGATTGTTTTGTAATCCTGCTGTGGGTGTGAGGGACTGGTTGAGCATGTCTTCTGTTTAGCATATTTGTGTGTGTACATGTTTTGTATGATTGTTTTGTTTATGTTGTAATATTTTGTTTTTGTGTTTTTAGGACTCCTTGAAAATGAGATGTCACATCTGAAGGGGCTATCCTTTCAATAAATTCAATATATTCATTAAAATATCACTTTGAACTTGCAGATAACAACACAGTATTAAGAATCAAGTGTATGTAAACTTTTGAACGGGGTCATTTTTAAAAATTCAACTATTACTTTCTCTTGTGGACTATATAAACATCTTTTGTGAAATATCTTGTTCAGGTCAGTACTAAATAAACAATAACGTGCATTTTGTATGAGCCCTCTTATTTTGGAAAATAATTAACATTTTGCAGATTCTGGAAGGTATATGTAAAGTTTTGACTTCAGCTGTATATCCTGACTCAAACAACAGCAAACAGTTTCTAACAGCAAACACTCAGAATAAAGTGAGATGATCTGCTGATGATCCTGGATGTCTTGTTGAATGAGTGTTGATTGAGGCTCATCAATATTAACAGAGCTGCTGAAAACACTCTTTATTTCATGACAATAGTTCCTGTTCTCACCTCATTTATTATGCTGATGTCTTCAGATCTCCTGTAAATTGCCACTTAAAGCTCATTTCATTGGTGTAAACAAACTAAGGGTGTCCCCGACTAAGGATTTTCATAGTCGAATCGGAATTTTCGAATCTTGCTGATAGTCGAATCATATGTTTGGGGGCAAAATTCATTACCGAGAGTCAAGTCAGACATTCAACAGTCATAATTACTGACGTTAACACACAGGGAAAATGTGTAATGGACGCCTCGCAGGTACAAACGGAGTGAATAATGTTTTATGTTTTGATTAAAAGATAACATTAAACGTCAGCGAAACTTTAAGAATTCACAACATTTTTTTACAATAGTGCTCTCATTATAACGTTATGTATATGACAGTAGTTAATGTTCTGCATTTCTGTTTTGAGCTGTGCACGCTGAAGATGACCAGTAGAGTGAAGCATTAGAAAGCAGGTTTTTAATCAATGGGATTTAACTCATTTATCTCATATAGAATACGCTTCATTATTTTTACAACGTAACGTTAATATGACAACTTATAGGCTATCTGCACAAAACGCCCCATGCATGAATGTGTCTTCGTGGCTCTGAATTAACTCCTTTTGTGGACGCATTCTTCACGCAACAACGTGCAGAAACACGGGAACTAAACTCTAAAAATTCACAGCGTTTTATTATAATAGTGTTCTCCTTATAATGTTATGTGTATATGACAGTCCCAGTCAGTCATTAATATTCTGCATAGTTGTTTGTCCTGCGCGCTGAAGAGCTAATCACCGTACAATGAAGCACTTTACTTCAGCGACTCAACCAAATGCATCTTATACAAGATAAATAATATATTCCCGATATATATAAACCAGCTGAAATGTTTTGAAATCACTTGTATCCTACCTGATCGAAAAAAAATCCAGTCTTTCACTCTGCCTGTGTCAGTTTGAGTCTTGTTAAAGTTTTAAATCCTTGCCGCCAAAATGCTCCTCTGTCGGTCACGGATTATGGAAAGTGACATTTTAATCTATAATAGGGGTGGTTGGATTTATACATGCACGTTAATGTATTTATTTAAAGCTTTTTTTCTTTTCAGATTCTTATTTACAGCATTATCATAATAGGCTGTATATTAACTTATTGGGAGAAAACAGGTAGTTCTATGTGAAATCAGACATTGAGCACCCCCATATAGCCAAAATGGCATGATCATAACACCCTGCGAATATTCGACTGTGAGATTGGGAGTCGAATCAGGCTCCTCGAATCGAATCTTCGACTATTCGGGGTCACCCCTAAAACAGACTGAAGACTATTTGTTGCTTACAAATATTTGTTTATGTCTTTATGCTTCCCAATGCTTTCCTCACAGTTCTTTAATACTTTTCTAGATATCTATACATTATTTTAATGAAGAAACAATAGAAAGTTTGAAATAGAAATAAAAAAGAAATTGTGTATTAACATCAGTTGCTTTATGATACACAGATATAAATGCTTACATTTGTTAATTAGTATATGAGTCAAAGACAAAAACAAGTTTATATAGCAAAAATAAATAAATAAAATCTTTTCAGGCATATTTGGAACAAGAATCATTTGATGTTCAAACACTGTGTTTAAGGATCATAGTGCAGCCCAAAAATACTCAATCGTCCATTTAAATCTCTATACTTTGATACTATCCTTCAAAACACGATCTTTCACCCATTTGTCAGCAAGAACTTTGTAATCAATTAAAATAGCCTAATAAAATTAAGTTTGATCTCTTATTTTTTAGAGCAACGGGCCTCCAGTCATTCAAGCATGTGATTTTATTTTTCTTAGGTATGGGCACAATGGTGGATTTTTTGAAGCATGAGGGAACCACAGACAGAGAGAGGGACAGATTGAAGATGTCTGTAAAAACCCCGGCTAGTTGGTAAGCGCATGCTTTGAGCACACGACCTGGGATGCCATCCGGGCCCACAGCTTTGCGGATGTTCACCCGTTTGAAGGATCGAGTTACATCCGCGACAGAAAGGGAGAGTGGACTCACCTCTTCTGCAGCAGCTGTGGGAGCGCTCTCTGTGTGGGCGGTGTTATGAGCCTCGAAACGAGCATAAAAAGTATTCAGCTCATCCGGTAGGGAGGCCGCAATGTTCACAGTAGCTGGTTTATTCCCTTTAAAACCTGTGATGTTGTTGATGCCCTGCCACATGCTTCTTGGGTTGTTGTTGTTGAATTGTTCTTCAACTTTGTTTTTATATTGTTGTTTGGTTGCTTTGATGGATCTCCTGAGATCGTAACTGGCTTGTTTCCGATCGTCAGTGTTTCCGGATTTAAAGGCAGATGTTCACGCTGACAAGGCTGATCGAACATCGCTGTTAATCCACGGTTTTTGGTTTGGGTAGATGCGTATTGTTTTGGTCGGAATTACACCCTCTATACACTTCCGTATGAAACACGTAACAGAATCTGAGTACTCCTCTATGTCGTCAACAGTAGTTTCTAAACATGTAGAAACTACAAAAACTAATTCTATGAAAGTAAAATATTCCCCACTATTAATAACAGCATCAATCAGAATAAATACATTTCTGCCAAAACACCATAGGATCTCTTGTGCTGAATTGACAAGCTTGTAATTTTTGATCGCCGTTTTCCAGTTTAGCTCGTCATGCAGTTTACATTGTCGTGGCTAATTTCAGCCAGCATCACTTCAGAACTTTTAATGTTCTCATATCACACGACTGTATAACACAATTCTGTGCCACATTTGAATGGATCGAGCGATTTGTATCTGTTTGACTTTACACTGTGGCGGAAGCGCAACGCACGTTAGTCAGCACTGTGCGGGTGACTGAAAACCAGAGGTGGGGGACTCGAGTCACATGACTTGACTCGAGTTGCAAATTTAAGGACTTGTGACTTGCTTGACTAAATAAAGAAAATGACTCGACTTGACTTGGACTTGAGATCCAGTGACTTGAGACTTGACTTGACCTTCATGACTCGGCAGGTCTTGACTTTATAACAACTCTAATTATTATTATAAATCATTGCGACATACACTGAACAAAAATATAAATGCAACACTTTTGTTTTTGCCCCCATTTTTCATGAGCTGAACTCAAAGATCTAAGACTTTTTCTATGTACACAAAAGGCCTATTTCTCTCAAATATTGTTCACAAATCTGTCTAAATCAGTGTTAGTGAGCACTTCTCCTTTGCTGAGACAATCCATCCACCTTACAGGTGTGGCATATCAAGATGCTGATTAGACAGCATGATTATTGCACAGGTGTGCCTTAGGCTGGCCACAATAAAAGGCCACTCTAAAATGTGCAGTTTTATTACACCGCATAATGCCACAGATGTCGCAAGTTTTGAGGGAGTGTGCAATTGGCATGCTGACTGCAGGAATGTCCACCAGAGCTGTTGCCTGTGAATTGAATGTTCATTTCTCTACCATAAGCCGTCTCCAAAGGCGTTTCAGAGAATTTGGCAGTACATCTAACCGGCCTCACAACCGCAGACCACGTGTAACCACACCAGCCCAGGACCTCCACATCCAGCATCTTCACCTCCAAGATCATCTGAGACCAGCCACCCGGACAGCTGCTGCAACAATCGGTTTGCATAACCAAAGAATTTCTGCACAAACTGTCAGAAACCATCTCAGGGAAGCTCATCTGCATGCTCGTCATCCTCATCGGAGTCTCGACCTGACTGCAGTTCGTCATCGTAACCGACTTGAGTGGGCAAATGCTCGCATCCGATGGCGTCTGGCACTTTGGAGAGGTGTTCTCTTCTCGGATGAATCCCGGTTTTCACTGTACAGGGCAGATGGCATACAGCGTGTTTGGCGTCATGTGGGTGAGCGATTTGCTGATGTCAGCGTTGTGGATCGAGTGGCCCATGGTGGCGGTGGGGTTATGGTATGGGCAGGCGTATGTTATGGACAATGAACACAGGTGCATTTTATTTATGGCATTTTGAATGCACAGAGATACCGTGACGAGGTCCTGGGGCCCATTGTTGTGCCATTCATCCACAACCATCACCTCATGTTGCAGCATGATAATGCATGGCTCCATGTTGCAAGGATCTGTACACAATTCCTGGAAACTGAAAACATCCCAGTTCTTGCATGGCCAGCATACTCACCAGACATGTCACCCATTGAGCATGTTTGGGATGCTCTGGATCAGCGTATACGACAGCGTGTTCCAGTTCCTGCCAATATCCAGCAACTTTGCACAGCCATTGAAGAGGAGTGGACAACCTGATCAACTCTATGCGAAGGAGATGTGTTGCACTGCTTGAGGAAAATTGTGGTCACAACAGATACTGACTGGTTTTCGGAACCCCTGGACCCCCAATACTGTAAAACTGCACATTTAGAGTGGCCTTTTATTGTGGCCAGCTTAAGGCACACCTGTGCAATAATCATGCTGTCTAATCAGCATCTTAATATGCAGATTTGTGAACAATATGTGAGAGAAATAGGCCTTTTGTGTACATAGAAAAAGTCTTAGATCTTTGAGTTCAGCTCATGAAAAATGGGGGCAAAAACTAAAGTGTTGCGTTTATATTTTTGTTCAGTGTAATTTGGTAAACAAAACGCAAGCCACTGAACCAGCGGCAAAAGTGATCCGAGTCTGCGCAGTTCATGACACTGCACGAGCACAGGAACACAGCTCGCCAAATACAGGGAGCAAGAGAATCTCCCGAGATGTTTAGATTAACACTTCGTAACTGTATGCATTTGCAAAGCCAGGATGTCAGCACTTCATAAAGGAAAGGTATGTAAGCTTGTTCATTAGTTGAAAACAGCATTGGTCTTAAAATTCAGCTTAGGTCTGTCATTAAATTAAAGTGATTATAAATTATTAATCTCGTTTTTGTAATTAGCAACATCAAACTTTAATTTCGCTGGCGTTTGTCTCTCAAAACAATGCTTTAGTGTCAAGTATCCCTCTTTGTAAATCAATATATGGAATTGCACCACGGAAACCACAGTGTTTTATCAATTAGTTAAAATATATTATATTATATATTATATTATATAGTAATATTTTCAGCGCGGCTGCCAACAGTTCCGTTCAGCCCACAGCTAGAGTTACCCACGTATACACTGAATACTGAACGAATCCAGGGATTTGAACGAATCTGAGTGATTCAGTGGCCCATTCTTGCTTGTTCATGAACGAATCAACTGTTTTGAATGAATCAGTTTAATGAACGCTTCTGTGATAAAGCAGTGATTTTCCACCACTTACTGGTGGCATTAATGTCATAGAGTAGGTCTATCATTTAATTTCATATTTCTATATTCAATTACTATTTTTATTTTTTTCCAATAGAACAAACAGAAAACAAAAAAGAAACAAAACAGAAAGCTTAGGCTGACCTTAAATGCACAGCTGTCAATTTAGGTCTTATTAAGATAAAATCAAAGAAATCGATAAGTTACAGGGGAAGATACATAAACATTACCAGCAATAGGCTTCTTGTTTTGAGCCATGATGACAATAGTTTTCAAGAACAATGTAGGCAATCATGCAAAGTGAAAGAAACAGTCCAAATAGGCTGTCTATATCTGATGAAAATTTTGGGTCCATTTTATTTCTGATATAAGGGGTGATTTGTAGTCAGCATATTATTTTAAATTGAATATCATGTTTTGTTACACACTGAAATTCTTTAGCGTGCTCCCAGACTGAATCCCAGTCTTCACTGGATATATTTAGTGCAAAATCATTTTCAACATCTGTTAAATATTAACTGTCTCCTAGGATGGTCAAACTCAATATAACATAAATATGAAATATATGTGTTCCTGTGGCTCAGTGGTAGAGCATTGCGTTAGCAGCGCAAAAGGTCATGGGTTCAATTCCCAGGGAACACACATACTGATAAAAAAAAATGTATAGCCTGAATGCACTGTAAGTCGCTTTGGATAAAAGCGTCTGCTAAATGCATAAATGTAAATATGAGATACATATTTTTATCAATATTTTCTCAATTACAGACTTTATCAGTAAACAAAGTAGTATTTTGCCTATTTTCAAAATGTTATTTAAAACATTATTATTTAAAATGTATAATTAAAGTTAATTTCTGAGGAAAAATGAATAAGGTCGTGTGGCAAAATATAATTGTTCTTGTTTGATACTGTGACTTGACTTGACTTGACCCTTATCAGGACTCAACTTGACTTGCTTGAGGTGAGCCAGTGACGTGACGTGACTTGACTTGACTTGCTTGATTTGTTTGTACTGGGACTTGAGACTTGATGGTAGGGATTTGAGACTTGCTTGAGACTTGAACATATGTGACTTGCCCCCACCTCTGTTCATTAGTAGTTACTTCATAGTTATTTTTCTTTAACTTTAACTTGTAGATAATTAATAGCAGTTATTCAGATGGTATGACATAATACATTAGTTATTGATTAGCTAACTGTTACTTAACACAATAATACAAATGTATTACATACTGATTAGTTAACACATCTTCCTTAGTAATTAACAGTAGTGAGTTGTGTTAATGAATAATTCCGTGTTAGTTCTTCAATAATTCCTTATTAGTTATGCAGTAAGTAAGAAACAGTATTCTAAAGTGTTACCCAATATTTTTTAAATGTTTAAAGCCTGAGACACACTGCATGATTTTCGGCTGTCCCAGATGAAAGATTGGCATTGTGAAACAATCATGGCGAATCAGTGTGTCTCAGGCTTTAGACCAGGAATGTAAAACTCACAGTCCTGCAGAGTTTAGTTCCTACTCTAGCTGAACACACCTGAATCAAGGTCTTCATTACTTGAAAACTAAAGTAGGTGTTGGTTAGCGATGCAGCAGGTAGGAACTAAACTCTGCATGACTGTGACCCTCCACAAGCTGAGTTTAACACCCCTGTTTTAGACATCAACGCCTAATTATGGCATAACTATGGCATTACTAATAATGGCATTGCTGCTTACTGTTCTACTGTTGCTTTTAAACAGGGGTTAACTTGTATTTGTCTTTTTTTCATCTTAGACATGATGGTGCTGAAAGAGGAAAGTAGAGAACTGAATGACATGCGAGATAAAACTCAGTATAAGCAGCATGATTTCATAACTGGACAAAAGTAATTTAGTTGTTGAAAAAACTTCCTTTCAAAAAAGAGCTCACAACACTGGATCTAGAGGTAATTTCACATGCCAAGAGTGTGGACAGAGTTTCGATCAACGAGGAAACCTTAAAACTCACCTGAGGATTCACACTGGAGAGAGGCCTTACACCTGTAAACTATGTGGATATAGTTTCAGTAGACAGGGAGACCTTAAAATCCACATGAGAATTCACACTGGAGAGCAGTCTTACACCTGCCCTCAATGTGGAAGGAGTTTTACACACAGGAGAGAAGCCTTTCACCTGTCAACAGTGTGGAAAATGTTTTTCAATGAAAGGAACCCTTAAAAGCCACATGAGAATTCACACCAGAGAGAAGCCATACACCTGCTAATTCAAACCAAGGGGGCACGTGCTCCCTCAGATTTTTGAGCCAAGTGGATTTCTTCCAAAAGTAAAAAAATAGCAGAATAAAGTTTTTTATATTTGATACGATCACACCGGTGTGATCAGAACGTTCAGGGTGTTCACAAAATTCTAAAGAGAGAATCGCCAGAGACAGATGTGTTTTTACAGTGCTGCGCGTTATAACCAGTCACACGATTCTGTTATGTTTATGAATGTAATGGCCAATCAGAGTCATTCAGATGAGTCATCGCCGAAACGCTGGTGTTTTGTTCAGTGCATGTGATTGCATGGCCGCGGGAACAAGGGGTGCTGAGGGTGCTGCAGCACCCCCCGCCGCAGGGCCAGGTCTGAGATTTTCCTTGTGATCCTCGATCATCCCCAAGATACTTGATTTTTGTGATAGTTTTGCGATTAATTATTTATTAAACTGACCAGAACTATATAGCCTAGTGCGGTTGTATCTCTCCCTCAAACTGACAGAATTTCATGTGAAATGTTCACGCGATATTACCGTAATCTTACATTCTGACTTGTAAAAATCATTCATGTCCTCGTCCTTTTTATGAGCCGTTTTCCGAAGCTTTCTCGGTTCTCAAGACGGCCACCGTCAATCACATAAGCACAGCTCTTTAATTGCGCTCTAGTCTCTGGTCAAACGCGCTCAAACCACTGTAGCCTAATGTAATCTCTATTAACTATGCACATCATAACGTTTTCAGCAAGTAGGCTATCCATATTATGACAAAATATTTTAATAAGACTGAATTTGTATTAAACCTGATCACGTTTAATAAAAAGACATTTTAAGTTTAATTATAACGCCGCATGTCCAATATTATTCAAACAACGAACAAGTTATACAGTGAGCAAAGAACATTTACACTATCAAAGAATATAACTGAATTCAGTCTAGCGTGAGTGTAAGCACTCTAAAAATAAGCTATAATCAGTGATGTTGTCTGCAGTGTATGATGAATTAATCTCTTACATCGCATGATGTACATATGCACTTTTTCTAATGAGAGAATTCGAGAGTGCACTGACCAAAACTTTTGCGTATGAGCGATGTTAATATTTAGTAAAATCGCCTTAAATAATAGAAATATTAAAGAAAAAATTCTTGAACTAAAATCACAAAAGCTCAAATATATATTGGTTCGCAGATAAATCTGTATTCATTTGTATGTTAATCTATATGGGCTGTTTAATATTAGGATTTTGTCAAAAAATCCTCCACCATGGCCCCGCCCTGCAACATCAAGCCCCGCCCCCAGCACCCCCCAGATAAAATATGTTCCCACGGCTATGCATGCTTGCTGACTTAATTATACAGTTGGCGAATTCTATGACGAACTATGGCGAATTCTCTCATCAGAAGTAACAAAGTGCATACAATGTAAGTAAGAGATTCATTTCACAATGTAAACAGGTTCAGTTATTATGATGCGAGTTTTTGAGAGTGCTTGAACTCTGGCTAGACTGAAGTCAGTGATAATGTTCTTTGATAATGTAATGAACAGGAACATGCACAGTTGCTAGTGAGAAGACGTGTATATGTGGTTGATGATGATTTCTCATGCTGTACCATCTCATGGCTCAAAAGTTAAACACATTCAGCAGAGGTTTCCTGCCTTTACCTTTATAGACAGATTTCTCCAGATGTCCTGAATCTTTTCACAATACAGTAGATGGTGAAAGTCCTATATTCTTTTTTAAATCTTGCATTGAGAAGTTAGATATTTTTGCATGGTTTGAATATTATTACATTATGTCAGAAAGTGGTAAGCCACGATCCATCTTTGCTTGCAAAGACTGGGACTGTGGTTGGATGCCTGATTATTTACCAAATCTTAATGCCCTCACCTATTACCAGGTCATCTGCTTATTGTGGAATGTTTCAAAACTGGGATAATCTATAATTATGTAGCTTTGATTTTGTTTTTGTCCCAACATTTTTCTTTGTAGTTCTGTCAGTAAAATAAAGGTTAAGGAGAATGTTTTATAATACACCACAGGTTCTTGTTTTTATTGCAACCAAACAGTTTATGGTCTCCATTGAACACATTATTTGTAAACTGACTTAATATATAAAAAAAATTTGCACAATTTATTATATGTAATACTGTTGTGTAGCCACTAGATGCCTGTATAGCCCTATGTAACAATCATTATTTGCTAAGAAATTCTCGCACAAATTAATTTTATTATATTTGGATTTGGATACATGTTTAGATATCAATGGCTACTTTTTGTCTTTATCTGTTTTTGGTTCATTTTTTTGTGGTTGTTGTTTGAAACTTTGATTTAAAGTGTCAGTTATTGCATTATTATTTCAGTCAAACCCATGAAACCCTTTGTTACCCCAAACTACATATAAAAGTCTCATCAGTGGCATAAAATTCCTTTGTTACTCATTGACACGTGAGCCACTGGCCTACCATGGTGTCTCAAAAAGGCAGATGCAAGCATCCAGGCTGTAAGGGTATTGTTAGGATGAAATGCACCAAATGCTTCAAGTTCATAGTCTTCCCCTCATAAGATTGCGTAATGTTGAATTTTCATGAACTGCAGTGTTTTTGGTTTTATGTCAATGTTTTGTGATACATTATATATACAGTATTATATTTGTTTTAACTGTATAAATTTGAAATTTAAATACTCATGAAAAATGTAATGAAATTCAAAGAATAAAAAGCATTATTCAGCTAAAAAGAATGGAATAAATAAAAGCAGAAGTTGTTGGAAAGTATGTATAAGGTTACAAGTGTTACGGAACTGCCAGACACAAAGGTAAGTGTAAAATAGGTTGAGTTTATTACAGGATTTGGGTGAGACAACAGTCGTGAGGTAAGTGGCTTTCTAGAGGCATTGTGGATAGTGCGCTGGGATTCTGACTGTCTCTGTCCTTTGGCAGGTTTGTGGCGGATAGGAATCCTTGGAGAGCCCGTGAGTCTCTAGAGTCCACAGATGTAAAGGTATCTGGTAGTGAGAGGGAAGACAGAGGGTAAGTATCATCAGGTAAGTAAAACAGGTTAGTATACTCAGCTACCAGTCCGCTGTAGAGAGTGAAGGTCCGAGTAGTATCCACAAGTTTCAAAGTGTTGGCAGCTATGTGACTTCAAGATCAGACCATGACTGGAGTGAGGAGTGTGTTTAAGTAGAGCAGAGGTGATAGGCTGTGATGACGAGGAGCAGGTGTACATGATCATTAATCAGGTGCAGGTGAAGGTGATCAGTGATGGGGGAATACGGGCCATTCTGTGACAGTACCTCCTCCTCCCGGACGGCGCGTCCCGCGACGTAATAACAAAACCTGGGCGGGGGGGTGGGCGCCCTGGATGTCGGTGGAAGACATGGACACAGGGAAGGCATCCAGGGCGGAACCGTAGATTCAGGAAGCCATGGCGGGACAGGAGGTTCAGGAGGCCATGGCGGATACGGGGCTTCGGGAGGCCATGGCGGATCCGGGGCTTCGGGAGGCCATGGTGGATCCGGGGCTTCGGGAGGCCATGGCACATTTCTTTTGGGCGGCCATGGTGGGTCATGGATCTCCGTGGCCTTGGCTCTGGGCCTGGCCACCCAGGCAGAGGATATAGCCCCCCCCAAAATTTTCATGGGGAAGCTCCCCTCTGGTGGGCATTCTGGAGGAGCGGGCTCTTGAGGAGGCTCTGGAGGCGCGGACACTAGGAGGCGCTCTGGAGGCGCGGGCCCTTGAGTGGGCTCTGGAGGAGCGGGCACTAGGGGATGCTCTGGAGGAGCGGGCTCTAGGGGATGCTCTGGGGGAGCGGGCTCTAGGGGGCGCTCTTGCAGCGCGGAATCAGGACGGCTGGGCGGAACCAGCGGGAACTCAGGACAGCTGGGCGGAACCAGCGGGAACTCAGGACGGCTGGGCGGAACCAGCGGGAACTCAGGACGGCACTGGCGTGGAGCAGCCACTGGAGGGCACTGGCGTGGAGCAGCCACTGGAGGGCACTGGCGTGGAGCAGCCACTGGAGGGCACTGGCGTGGAGCAGCCACTGGAGGGCACTGGCGTGGAGCAGCCACTGGAGGGCACTGGCGAGGAGCAGCCTCTGGAGGGCACTGGCGAGGAGCAGCCTCTGGAGGGCACTGGCGAGGAACAGCCTCTGGAGGGCACTGGCGTGGAGCTGCCACTGGAGGGCACTGGCGAGGAGCGAGCTCTGGTGAGCTGGACGGAACCAGCAGAGGCTCAGGAGAGCTGGACGGAACCAGCAGAGGCTCAGGAGAGCTGGACGGAACCAGCAGAGGCTCAGGAGAGCTGGACGGAACCAGCAGGGGCTCAGGAGAGCCGGACGGAACCAGCAGGGGCTCAGGAGAGCTGGACGGAACCAGCAGGGGCTCAGGAGAGCTCTTCGCCGTGGCCGGCGGCATCATCGTCGCCGCGAGTGGCGGAACCATCGTCGCCATCTCAGGCGGCGGAACTATCATCGTCGCTTCGGGAGGCGGAACCATCATCGTTGCTTCGTGCGGAACTCCGACTCGGGATCAGAGACTCTCCAGACACTTGAGGACAGTCTCCTGCCAGGTGAGGCAGGAAGTGTCTGGGAGATTCAAGGGGTGATGGGCTGTGATCCCGAGCCGGAACAATATCTTGAGGGCTCGATCCTCTAGCGAGGTGGAGAGGGCGAATGGCACAAATTCCCTCACAAAGTCCAGCGGGTCGTGGATAGCAAAAGCCCTATTAATAAATGAAGCCTCCTCCATATCGGTGTGGTCCGCTTAACTTCTTCGGTCTAGGTCTGATCTTCTGTTATGGGTCTGATCTTCTGTTACGGAACTGCCAGACACAAAGGTAAGTGTAAAATAGGTTGAGTTTATTACAGGATTTGGGTGAGACAACAGTCGTGAGGTAAGTGGCTTTCTAGAGGCATTGTGGATAGTGCGCTGGGATTCTGACTGTGTCTCTGTCCTTTGGCAGGTTTGTGGCGGATAGGAATCCTTGGAGAGCCCGTGAGTCTCTAGAGTCCACAGATGTAAAGGTATCTGGTAGTGAGAGGGAAGACAGAGGGTAAGTATCATCAGGTAAGTAAAACAGGTTAGTATACTCAGCTACCAGTCCGCTGTAGAGAGTGAAGGTCCGAGTAGTATCCACAAGTTTCAAAGTGTTGGCAGCTATGTGACTTCAAGATCAGACCATGACTGGAGTGAGGAGTGTGTTTAAGTAGAGCAGAGGTGATAGGCTGTGATGACGAGGAGCAGGTGTACATGATCATTAATCAGGTGCAGGTGAAGGTGATCAGTGATGGGGGAATACGGGCCATTCTGTGACAACAAGTACTGTGTTAAAGTTTATAATAACACCAATTGAATCAACACAAATATTTCTGAGGAAAAATATTAACTATAAGTAAACTTACACTCATTCTAAGATAGATCCACTATTGTATGTTGTTGCCGTATGGCAACATATCATAAAGTACCTTAAAATAATATTTTTTTTAACTAAAATCAGAGATCTCACTTATCAAACAATATTGTTATCTTTCAAATTCTAATATTCTAAATAAACTAATAAAACAAAATGGTCCACATAAAGTGCAGCTCAAGCAAAGCATGCAAATACTGTAGCCACTTTAACATTTAAAAGGATACTATGGCAAAGTTCTCGCTTTCCTTATTCAAACTGATTTTATCTTTTATTTTGAAATCGTGATATACAACAAATCGCATATCTAGAAATATGTTGATCTAGAAATACTCTCCTGTGTTTGCATAGGTTTAAAAATGATTTACATTACAAATCTAGTGAGATAACACGCACTGTTTTCCCAGATGAACGTTAAGCCACCCAAATTCACAGCATTTGTAGTGAAATAGTTTGTCGACCGTGCTGCTGTGATGGAGACGCGTTTCACGCTTGTAAATGATAAAAGTGCAACACAAAGTGCATCAGACTTTATTTGCGTTACCAAACAAAACCCAAACAAACAGCATGTGCAATAAACGACTGAACAATATAATGCAAGCACCATCAAGGGTTTTACCACAAACTCAACTTTTTACTGATATCGCGAGACCGCTTTTCGCCTCGAGGGGTAATATCGCAAGATCTCGTGCGCTCCCAAAAGCCGAGTGAAATGGCTCTGTATTTAACATGCGCTGCATTGTTAATTTTGCGTGAAATTATTGTTTTTATCAAAAAACTAAAATTAACACTAATTTCATATATACTGCCTCTTAATCATTCAAGTACTTTTCAAGTACCTTATCATAAATATGGCTGTTTTCAAGGTTTTCCAGGACTTAAATTTCAAAAAGCACTTCAAGCACCTTGTGTGAACCCTGGTAAGCCTATGGGTGAGACTTCCGGTTCATTAGCCGCTATAGGTAAATAACGAGGAGAATAACAACGTGCAGGAAACGGTAAAACTGTTTGCACTACAAACCAGTGTGATCATAATTGAGATAATACATTAAAATATAATACATTAAGGCCCGGTTTCACAGACAGGGCTTAGACTAAGCCAGGACTAGGCCATAGTTCAATTAGAACATTTAAGTAGTTTTTGTAAACATGCTTAGAAAAAAGCATAACTGGTGTGCATCTTAAGACAAAACAAAGGCTCTGATATATTTTAAGATTAGTCAGTACAAGTTTATATCAGTTGAAACAGCTCAGATTTACATTTTAGTCTAGGACTAGGCTTAAGCCTTGTCTGTGAAACCGGGGGTAAAATATAATAAGAGACACCAATTTTCAATATCAAGCAGCAAAAAGAACTGTTTTGTACAGCTGAAAATAGCTGGATGCGGATGAGACCGGAACATAGACCCATAGAATTTACAAATGGCCCATTTTTACAGCAAGAAAAAGGTGGATGGAGAATGAGAAGTAACCATGGGAACGGATAGTGTATCCTGCTAATGTGGCGGCACCTTCCCGAAATGGAGTGAAAAGACTGTGATGTAACTCCTCGTTCTCTATCGACTCCAAAAGTTTGGAAAAGCAGGCTATTTTACACCCCAGAGATAGAAATCGTACTTACTATAATAATATAATTATTTAATTTACATAGTTTGTAAGTACTCTACAATAAATCGGTTTATATAGATTTAAAACTGAAAAACAAACCTTTCTTCGGGCGAATCACAGACACAGGCCTATGACGTCACGCCGCCGCACCAAAATAAGTCCTCTTCTTCTTTTGAGCTTTCATTGGCAGTTACAGGATATTTGCTTAACTGAGAAAAAGAATACTATATACTTTTATTTAACTGACTTTATAATAAAATCACATAGCTTACTACATGTTTTCTCTAATAGATCTGATAAAGTCCTTCTGTTTTAATTCTCCAGGGACTGAATCAGATGAAATCTCTCATTGTTGTAAGTATCAGCTGTTTCTTGTGGACTGCAGTAAATGCATTAAGTTTATATATTGTATGATCTATTCTCAGCCAAGGTCTGATTTTTCCTTCCCTTCGTTTCGTATAAATGTCTACTGTTTCATTGAGACTGTTGCTATACTGTAATTGATGTAATCCTGTATTTCTTGCCCTATTCCTTGCCATAATGTTCCCAGGTTTTTTAGTACATCTTTGATGGATGCGTTTCATTTTGTCCTGGAGATTAACAATCATTAATATCACTCTTATAATTCTTAAAGGCACAAAATATATATTTAAAAAAAAATCCTGTTTACACGTTAACATCATAAAAGAGCATAGAGTACATCGGAAAACACATGAACAATAAAACATTTCAGAGAAAACATCATCTGAACTGCTGGTGAAAGTGTGAAGCACATCTAATATCTCGAAAAGGAAAGTCTGGGCACAGAAACTATTAATAACAGGAATTGGGAACTGTTTTCTTTTCTTTTATTTTTTTTATAACCAACCAAAATATGAAATACACACACACACACTTCAGAGTCTTATTCAGGATGCATTAACAGATATATAACACACACACATGCACATATATATACACTCTTGCTTCACACCACAGCAACAGTGGTTATATATATATATATAGATGCATAAAATAGATGTCAGTTTCAGAAACGAGCAGCAGATAGCGACTGAAGACTCTTGACAGTGAGCTGGAAATGAGAGGAAGGGGGACGCTGGGAACAGAGGGCAGCTCTGTGACAAATAACCTGTTCACATGAAAGGCTATAATCCCATTGATTATACTTCATTTATATTCTAACTAATAAAAATATTCTATTCCTGCTGATTTCAGCATAGGACGATGCCAGAAAAGTAGCACAAGTAGCGCTGAACCTGATGAAAACACAGAACAGAGCCTGTAAAACATTGCTTAAACTGTATAAAGTGTGTTTGATGGTTGAGTGAACATGAGAAATACCGTGAACTGCTCACCTCTCCTCAGAAGACTCCACGCTCACTGAATGAGGGAAGAGATGGAGACGTCATTCAATGTCAGTCATGTGTGCAGTGAAATATCATTTATTTGGCATTTAAGCTCTATTGAGAAATGCATAGAAAGCCCCAAAAGCAAACATAATACTTCTTGGCTTTCAGAGCTAAAACTAAGAAATTATTCCTAATGCAAGCAGAATCAGCAGAAAATAAAACCAGACAATAACAGTAAGATATTGATAAAATGAGTGTTGAGTTTAATCAATTATTACTTGAAGCAAATACAAAAATTATGTAAAACTGAAAATGAACGAGACAGATCTCTCGAGGGTCATAATAGACAGTCAAAGCATCTAAAGATAAGAGGAGAAGTGGAAGAGAAACTAGATGTTTTCATGAAAAACAATGAAGAACAAGTTAAAAATACTCAATAATCAGATTCATGTCTCTCTTAAAAGATGGTCTCTTTTTCAGCTCCCTGAACTCTGGCCTGAAAGGTTTTTCCTGTGTGAACTCTCATTTAGACTTGATTTAAACCTCAGTCTTTTCTTACACTGAGGGCAGGCGGCAGATTTTCTGGCTTCTGGTTTTCCTTTCTGGTTCATGACCATCAGGTCTAAAAGAAACATTAAATCATGTGAGATTTCAAACGAGAGACAAACGTGAAATGAAAAGTGATGAAAACCCAAAAGTCAAGATCACTGACGAGTTCAATAGTCATTTTAATTCATCAAATCTGCTCGAGAACTGCTGTGCACGATTATGATCTATTTTAAAGTCATGAAGATGATTTGTGTAATAAATCACTATTTTGGTCATGAAACTCTAAATTGTTTAGGCTTGACATGTAATCCGCTAACAATCACATTGTTTCCTACAGGGCACAGGCTTCTTCAGCACGATGAACGAGGAATGAAGAATAAACACCAACCTGTTTGATCTTCAGTATCATGACGGTTCATTCTGCTGGCTCTGAATCACTCCTGCTCTCTCCTTCTGATCGATTTCTGCAAGGTCTGACAAAAACAAACATTTCATTCTTAATAGATATCATGCGAGATGAACAATAAATATTTCAGTTTCCACACTAAGTTCTAAGACTAATTACATGTTAAAAAAATAAATTGATCATATAAACTCAAGATCTACAAACCACACAAGATAACATGCCACAGCAACACGCTATTTTTCTTCAGTTGTTTTTAATAATCAAAAAAGGGGTCAGCGGTCAAGGGAAGTATTTATTGTCTCCATTAGGACAAATTTGTTTTGAATAAAAGAAATGCTGCAACACACACACACACACACACACACACACACACACACACAATAGAAGCCATTCTAATCCTATACTCCTACACCATAAAAATTAATTGTAGGCAAAATAAAGTAGAATTAATTAATTGTAGTCAGTCTTTACTTCTGCCTCAGAGTAGATGTTGTGACGCACTTCTCCCCAGGAGACTGGCTCCATGTGATGTACTGGAACAGCTGAGGTAATGGCCCATCTCTCATTTAGCTTATGATGCTGTATACAATCTGTGATTTCGTTGGATGTAATGAGTTTGATGTGATGTTTGGGCAACTCTTCCTTGCAGAAGCTACAAATGAAGCAGCATCTGTCACAAGGACTGTCTGTCTGCAGAGGACATCAGTGTTAACTGCACGCTTCACAGTTGCTCCCACACCATCCACTGCACCTTTGCCGTGGTTTGTGGCAAAGAAGTGCCACTGTACTCTTAAAGCTGGAAACAGCTCCTTGAATGTAGTTGACATGAAACACCAGATGAACTTGTTCTTAAACTGAGAAGCAGCTTCATCACTAAATATTGTTTCAGGCTGTCACTCACTATGGAATAAGACTCAGCTTAAACAAAATCCTGTGTGCTCTGGAATGGCTGCCTTGGGATGACATGTTGCACACAGTCCAGGGCTAACTTAATATTTCCGAAAAGACACATTTCTTGGAGTGTCTGAAGACCGGAGCACATGAGATGGTCGAAGCTCAGCAAATTTAGATTTTCCCAATTATAGACTCCGGATGTTCATTTTTGAAGTAGCGGTAGGCCTTAAATGCTGTGGCCTCATGCCTGGTGCTTGCCTTGAGATGTCATCTCTCATAGAATTCCTGACATGATCATATGTAGAAGTGGTGGCGGTCACATGATTCATTTTGTTTTTCTCTGGAAGAAGGCACAGTGATGTTGATCTTCCTCTCTCTGAATTCCCTTTGCCTTTCAGCATTAGTTTTTGCCATTGCGCTATAGCAGTGGTTTTCAAACCTGTCCTGCAAGCACCCCTGCACTGCACATTTTGTATGTCTTCCTTGTCAGACACTCCCAATTCAGGCCTTGCAGTCTCTACTAACGAGCTGACGAGTTGTATCAGGTGTGACTGATAAGGGAGACATACAAAATGTGCAGCATAGCAACACCATAGCAACCATTCAGATTACCTTAGCAACCGCATAGCAGTACCTTTGTAACCACCCCGGGTACCATAGCAACCGCATAGCAACACCTTAGCAACCACCTCGGCTACCCTAGCAACCGCATAGCAACACCCTAGCAACCACCCAGGGTACCTTAGCAACTGCATAGCAACACCCTAGCAACCATCCAGAGCACCTTAGCTACCACATAGCAACACCCTAGCAACCACCTAGAATACCCTAGCAACCACTCTGCGGTTCTTAGCATCTATCTGTCTGTCTATCTATCTATAATCTGACTCTATCTATCTATCTATCAGACTTTAAGCTTTTAAAACTATGTTTAACTTAAAATTATTTCAGACTGAAAACCTTTCAGACAAATTTTTCTAACTTTTCAAACTTTTTTAAACTTTCTGGTCCGGCTTTCTCAGGCCAACTTAAAGTTTGTCTCTATATATAGTAAAAATACATTTTGTTGTTGTTTCTTTGTTGGTTTTGTTGAAAGATACAATTTGCTTGATAACTTTTATGTAGCAATAATACATTTTAAGTGGTTTTTCTTCATTTTTACAGTACCGAAGAACCAATGATGTCAGAGCTTATCAATACTACAATCTTTAGTAATTTAGCCCCAGGGTTTGTTTAAAGGAAAACGCCACCGTTTTTCCATATTCCAATATGTTCTTCCCTCAACTTAGACGAGTTGATACGTACCTCTCCCGTCTCAGTCCGTGCACTTAATCGCTCTAGCGCGCGGCACCACTGTGCTAGCGTTTAGCTTAGCACCATTCATTTCTTAGGATCCAAACTGGGATAAATTTAGAAGCCACCAAACACTTCCATGTTTTCCCTATTTAAAGACGTTTACATGAATAGCTACACGAGTAAGTATGGTGACACAAAATAAAACGTGGCGATTTTCTAAGCGGATAAAAATGATAACTATAATGTGTGGCGGAAGAGCACTTTGCAGCACTTCGACCTCGGCGCAGTAATATCATCACTCCTGAAAACTCCCGCTCTCGCTCCCCCTCTCACTGATAGTGATAGTGCAGGCCACGTTGGTTGTATTGACGGAAGAGGGAGAGGGAGAGTTTTCAGGAGTGATGTTATTACTGCGCCGAGGTCGAAGTGCTGCAAAGTGCTCTTCCGCCACACATTATATAGTTATCATTTTTATCCGCTTAAAAAAATCGCCACGTTTTATTTTGTGTCACCATACTTACTCGTGTAACTACTCGTGTAAACGTCTTTAAATAGGGAAAACACTGGTGTTTCAGTGGCAGAGTCAGTCTTCTTCTGGGACGCTTCATTATCAGCAGCCTCAGTCTGACTAACAGAGGAGTATTTCACAGGATCAGTCTGTAAAAACTACAACAAAAACACAGAAGATAAGAGAAATTAACAGGATTGATGATTTAGTTACACAAACACACAAAACTAAAGATTGGAGTTGTGTTTTTGAGGAATGTAGGTTTATATTACCTCATTATTGTGCTTCGCTGTGCTGCCTGTTTGAACAATAATGGCAAACTCAGTTACACACAAAGAAGACTTTGGAAAATTAGAATGAAAATACATATTTTCAAATGTTGCACACACAATGAATCTCTTTTTTCCATCTTGTTCAATCAGCTGTATGTAATACTCACTTTCCCTGTGCTTGTAAATGACAGCAGCAGCAGCTGCAGCCACGAGCAGAATAACTACAGCAGCACTTACTCCTGCTACAGCAGCTGAAGACCAACCTGAACCTGGAGCAACACAATCATATTGATATTTCTGACTGATATGTGACCCTTTCAGCTTTGTTCAGCAGTGGTGTAGTACAGATTTAGCTGATAAATGATGGTTTCAGAAGAACAGGAACTAAAACAACATCAAAGCACTCAACAGGACACATCACTGCTTACAGGAAAACTTTCTGCACTGTGCAGCTTGATAACATTCATTAAAATGATACTCAAAACAGCCCTCACTTTATTTAATTTGCTCTGGATAACACTCACCAGTGACAGAAACACTGAAGCTCCTCATTCTTCTAATACTGAAGCTGCTGCTGCTGCCTCTGATCTGTAGATGATAGAGTCCAAAGTCCAGAGTCTGTGGTTCTGGTGTTTCTGATGGTCAGAGATCCAGTCTGATCCAGCTCCAGTCAGTCTCTGAATCTCTCATCTGTGCAGATCTGACTCTGATCTGCGGTGATTTCAGCAATGAGAGTCTCATTAAAATACCACGTCATCAGATCATTTGGGTTGTTTATTACTCACTTAAAATAGTTGGGTTAAAAATGACCCAACAGATAACCCAATGGTGGGTTACTATAGCACCTACCTAATGTTGGGTTATTTTAACCCATTTCATTGGGTAGTAATTTTTACCCAATTAATTGGGTTATAAAATAACTAATTTGTTGGGTTATTTGCCCAAAAATGTTGCTTTAACCATTCAGGTATTATTATTATTATTACTACCATGTAAATAAATAATAATGCACAACTTCGAATGTATTGACAATACTTTATTTACATTAAATCACAAGTTGTAAAGCTTTCCATTAAATTATTTGCAATAAATAAGCAGTTACCAATTGTTTCAGTTTACCAAACAAATAAATAAACCAAACAAAGTTACAGTCCAGCAAATGTAATTATAAGTTGCCTTGTAAGGCGACTGTGTTGAGGGAACACTGCACAGAAATATAAAAAATATATATTGTTACAAATTAATTTATTTGCAATTATATTTTAGGGTGTATTATACAGGGAAATAAATAAATAAATAAATAATTGTTACAGTCCAGCAAATGTTATAATATATACAAATACGTATATTGTTTCAAAGTAATGTATTTGCAACATGTTTTACACATTGTAAACAGGTATACCTGCTATAGCACAAAAACAAAACCAGACAAACAAACAAAAAGCTAGTCCAGCTCATCCAATTATAAACTGCCTAAGTAGGCGGCAGTGTGTTGATGGAACACCTCCTGGCACAGAATATATTGTGTGTTGTAGAAACTGCCAAACAGCAGCAGCAGGCTTGGGATATTCAATGTCCAAAACATAAAATAATTTAAAGCATGTATCCACAGCTTGCAAAAGGCTGTCTTGCTCCAGTGTCACTCCTCCCACAATTACAAAGGCTTGAGAGCAGTTGACTTTATCCCCAAGCAGCTGACTTTATCCCCAAGCTGTAGGACATGAGGGAATTGTCTCCGTTGCTCCTCCTCCTCCAAGTACTGAATGATGTTTGTCCCAACCTTTAAATAGAATTTTGAAATGGTAAATATGCACACATGGATCAAATAATAACCCAAATGTGTTGTCATAAATGATGTACCTACAGACTGCAAATCAACGAATGCTTCTTTTGCCTCCTGGTAATAGGGCCGAACCATCTTGCTTCCCATTTTGTATGGCAATGGAGGAAGGATAGCTGGGAGGGTTTTTAAAGCAACATCTCCAAGTGTCTTTACATTAAACAAAAAGAACAATGGAATAATCTATAAACAGGTGCAATATATATATAGATAAAATGTTCTAACAAGGCATGAAACTATAGAGCTGTAAAGCAGGATTTTCTCACCAGAAGAAACGTTAGTCTGAAGTGGAAGAAGATCCAAAGCTCTCTTCTCCGTCTCGCAATATGAAAGTATTCGTTGAGATGCATGTCCCCAGAGCTCAAAAAGTTTGTCTTTGGCATGTGGGTATAAAATACCGAAGTCCTGAGCAATCTGAAAATTAATTAAGAAAAGAAACAGTTAAAACCACACTATAAGAGTACAACCAACACCCAATGTATGCAGTTTGTAAAAAAAACTTCATCACTCAAATGAAGTTAATTGTTGTAATGGTTGTGGTTTGTATGTAATGAAGCACAGGTATACCTGAGATGACTGTGCGTACGCACTCTTTCCTGGAGTGAGAAAAGTAATGGAAGTAAACAAGGATTTTAAACTCTGTTTTCATTTCGATATTGTAGGACCTGTGTGGAGGGAAGAACGCACACACACACACTAAGTGCAACCACAAAATTCCTCAGGCTTAAAGAAACTTTCATCTCTATCTGCAAAGTCATAAAATGGACAGAGGAAGAGCACCTCACCCAACTGGCTGGCCAATTTCCTGCCATGCCTTTGGGTTATCATCGTAAAGAAACCTCTCAAAATAGGAGAGCTTTGAGGTAAACATCTGGCAATGGACAAAACGACAAACTTTATGGACTCCCTGATCATGTAACGCCTAAATTTATGATTTAACCAACAAACAAGACAGATATATGTTAAGGCAGACGTTCAACAGACCTAAACAACATAATGCTCAGCACCTCTCATCTTCATTCCCCCTCCGAAGGAATGCACTCTCTTTTGCCCTTCTTGGTCAAGGAACAGAACCTTCCAGCTTGTTTCTGGTTATTGACTTTGCTAAAAAGACTCAAAGACTTTTATAAAGTGTTCCAAAAGGACAATTGATAGTAGTCACTACTGCTATTCAAGCTATGTTATCAAAAGCAATATATACAATATATTTTACAAAATATATCAATGTGTATTTTATGTCAATTATAAGCTGACTGTGTCATTGTAATCAATGGTATGTTTTTATAATCTTTTGAGGTATAACTTTCTCCTGTAAAGTGAGGACTACACTTATAATATCGTATATGCAGGATGTGTTATTTCTAATCTTTAAATAGAACCCTTCTAAGTTAGTTTTAGCATGAAAGCTATTAATGTATGTCGAATACCTTATGTTTGGTTTCATATTAACGGTCAGGACAAATGCAAGAATTTGGTGTGCATGGGAAGTTAATATTGAGTATAATAATGTGTGATTAGAACGTGTTAAAAGATATTTTCTTCATGTGACTAAATAACTAAGCAGACAAATTAGCTGCGTGGAAAATGAGCCGTGTAGGTGGAGCTCCATCCAGAGGGACAATCTGGTTGGTGGAAGCCTCTGGGGGTTGAACGGAAGGCCTCTGACGTCAGTCCCTTTTAAAAAGCGGATCCCCGCTCTCCAACGTGCTCTCTCTGTTCTGCTCGGAAATCGCGCGCTCCTTTGAAACTGGGGCTACTCCAAAAGCTCGCTGCCTGTAACACCTGGCCGAGTTTGAAGATTGAACCAACACTTCGTCAAAACTCTGAAGAAACTCTTGAAAGTCTGAAGCTACGCGAAAGGAACTTCAACATCTAAAGCCATAAGAAATCGAAACAGACTTCCTTGAAGCATTAAGCAACGCAGAGCAACCAAACCAGCAACAACAGAAGGGCATCCCCAAGAGTGACGCAACGACACGACACGACACGCGGGGTTTCCAACATCCGGGAAACGCGGGGTTTCCTCGATCAGTGACCATTTCAACTTAAAAGCAAGGTATCGAACAACCTTTATTCTGCTGAACTGGTCGTATCTATCTCTAAGGTAAAATTAAGATAGTTCTCCATTTGATGATCGACACGGGTAAAATCGTGTGGAAATAGAACAGTGCTAGATTGTAATCATTCTAAATTAAATTCATCGCGTGTGTGTATGTATGTATGTATTTTGTTTTATGTTATTTAGCTTAGTTCATGTATTGTAGTAAGATAGCAAATAAACTCTTGTTTGATTTATAGAGAAGTGTTCTGTATTCTGTGTGTAATATTCAAATCAAATCCTGCTCAGATCAAGTTACCTATATGCTCATAACTGTCATACAGTTATTTAAATAATTCTGTATTATATTGTGGCCACAAGAATAAACAGAATTTATCAGATATACTGACAACTCGCTGGACGAGTGTTAAATAAGGACGTTTTGATTAATATCAATTGATCATATCAAATCGTAAGATCCCCTAAAGCTAAAATAAAGCTTAAACAAAACAGCTAAATTAAACAATGTAAGTGATTAATTCGCTACACAGATTGGTGGAGGAAAAAAGCGAGCAAATATGATTTGAATATTCATAATCAGAAAAACATATTTTTGTATTTTGCCTATTTTTAACCGGAAGAAATAGTGTAGATACAAAATAGACAGAGTTTGTTTGTGTTTGTGGTACTGTATGCATGACGATGCGTTTTGAATGAATTAAAGTGCAATTTTAATTGTTTGAGAAATTAACTGCAGTATATGAATTGTCTTGTAAGACAAAAAGTCGCTCTAGAAGCGCAAAAGAGACAAATGAGCGAATTTCCTCATTCCTCTCTTCCATAAGGCCTTAATAGCGTGATCCGTTTTGTGCGTGTTCCACTTCCGGATATGCTATTTAATCTCCCGGCGAGAATATCAGATTAGCTACCTGTGTATTTCTCTGCCAATCTTTGAGTCACTAAAAAGAGTGAAATCGGACGCGGCGCTCGAGAAGAGTGGCCCAAACGCGTTCTGGGGAGAATAGTTATTGATCTTGATCAAGAATGAATTGTGTGATGAAAAATCCACTGTGTTTTGTCTGTGAAGTTAGACAGAATTAATGTACTAAGGCTCGCCGTGGCCAAAAAGGTGTTTATAATTAATCTATGGATTAATGTATATCTCTCTGAACGAGTTGAGATTGTTGAGATCTGTGCATCGGAAATGACAGGTTCCCTGACGTCACCATAGTGACGCGTAACTCAGGAAGTGCGCAGGCTCCATTCCCGCGCCATTTTGGGCTGTTGTAAACAACAGCCTAGCAAGCTTGGCTAACTGAAGCAATGAGTAGCTTAGGCAACGCTAGTAGCATTGAAGGCTAGCTTTTTGTAGCATGTGGGTTCAAATGCGTGTGTGTTTGCAGTGTGTTTTTGAAGTGCTGATACGTTAACCCTTCACAGCTGAACTCTAACTCACACTAAACTGTTGACATCAGTTCCTTCTCTCTTTTGAATTCACTCATTCCCTCTTATAACTTCTAATGTGAAAGGACTTTAACAATACAAATTTAAATAAACCTTTAATGTGCAAGACAGCTGATTTTGAGGAAATGAGACCAGCGATGTCACAGATGGGTTTAAAGTAGTTGCGTTTAGGTTGTTTTGTTTCGTTTCATATTTAGCAGATATTAGTTTCATAACTATTGGGTTTATTATAAATTAACGCTGGGTCTTAGCCTCATTGCTTTGATAGGAAGATAATTAATTTAATTATGATTGCGCTCTCATGATTTTAAGAATCTCATTGGATGAATTGCTATGAAATATTTGAAATTGATAATTTAATTCCATAACTAATCCCAGATGTGAAATTAAATTAATTTCATTAAAATAATTTCATTTCCCCATTCCACATAGACTGATTGAGATAATTATGTGTGCTCTGATAATTTAACAGTAACATTAAGATCTTAATTATTAACTATCAAAGTGTTTGATCATCTGGCCAAGGAAAATTTTTAAATTTCCTTTATAGTTGAGACAATACGGATTAATTTGTTCTAATGATTTGAATAACACAAGGAATTAGTAATTGGTCAGGCTTAGGGATACAAAATTAGGGATGTGGAATTTATAATTTAATTTAATAATTAATTACGAATTTGAAAGTTCTAATTTAATTTAATAATTAATTACAGTTCCTGTTTCCCTATGTCAACACTATTGGCTGATCAATGAAATGTAATCGCCTGTAATGTTAATGAAAAATATCATTAAGATTTTAATCCATGACTGCCAATAAGGCTCTGCAATTTTAATTTCATCTGCAACTCATTAGAGCTTGTATTACCCTGCTTCAATATTTAAGGATTATTATAATCACAGGTGTCTTCTAATATTAATGACAAACATCGTTAAGTTAGATCTTTAACTATAAATCATTGCTCTGAAATTTTAATTCCAGCATTGGCTAATAAGGATCCTACCTCAAGGATACCCTATTGATTAATTTAATCCTAATCAAGCCTATCAAATTTAAATGATAACATCATAAAATTGGAATTAGGAACTACCATTTCTAATTTGAAATTCTAATTTCAGTTGCAATTGAATTTTGGTTCCAACCTGTTTGGTCTCTCTCCGTCTGTTATTAAATTAACTTTTAAAAGTTTTCCCTTTTCTTAGGCCTGATAGGAGATAGGGCTCCCCCTAGTGCTTGGTTAGTGAAGTGAAATTGCCTCCAGTGTGAGTTACAGCAAGCGGAGTCACCCGTTCGGACTGTACCTGGTGCAGGCTGGAGGAGAAACCTGAATATTTCCGTCCTAGTGTTGCAAAGTGACGGCCCGCAGCAGGCTAGCAATCGGGTATCGGAGGAGGAGTCAACGGCTGACTGGGCGAAGGTGCGGATATACCATTCCGGCCAATCTATTGACGAAGTACGCCGAACTTCGGGTTCGCACTGACGGATAGACACCGGGACTTAGCCCCGCCCCTCTTCAGGCCAGCAGTCGTTTGACATAACTCACCCGAGTCCCAGCCCGGTTGTGCCAAAAGCCACAGCTGTCTGAGAGGCTCACAGCAATACGGTGGGGGCGGAGTGTTCAGCAAAACCCTTACAGGAGCTCACCTGGTGCGCTCAGGCGGTGGGCCTTGCTGCTGAACACCACTGGAGCGATTTACATTCATCACAAAGCCTAGAGTATAATAACTTTCTAATTAGGAAAACCCTTCTAAGTAAGCAAACCTCCAAAAAGAAAAAAATTAAGGTTTCCTTAACACTTAGGCCAGTGTGTTTATCCTACTAAAATTAGCAAAGCAAAACCCCTAGGTGCATCAACTCAACAGCGCCTCCGCGCTACCACCTTTGTTACTAATCCTAAATCCTACTCTCATCTTTCTCTCTTTTCTTCCTGCTGCTATCTTCTAATTTGACTACTGCTGCTGTTGCTGAGATTTTTGCCTGTGTGAAGATCACAAGTGGAGAACTTTAGCAATCGAAACAGGTATTTGTGGAACTTGAGAACATGTCAAAATTGTTTTCCATTTACCTTCCTCTTTTGTGAAATCCTACCAGGTTAAAGCAGGTCCACAGAAGAAAGGCGCCGGAAAACTTCAAGCACGCGAACACTCTAATTAGCTTGTGGTGTCAATTTTGTCATTAACGGGACCAGTGCTGTCATTGTTATTGTTTTCCTTCACACCGGAGAAAACCAATTGCAATCACAGACTTACAAAAAAATTGTCATTTACAAATCCTCTGATTAGACGCAATCTTCTTCTTCTCTTTACCTGTTCTCTAGCTGTGCTACCTGTGTGTGTGTGCTCAATTTTTCCCCCACAGAGGCTACAAATTAGAAGCACGCCCCCAGAGGATCACAGTCACAGAGAACCACACCCACCTGTTTTACACATTCAACACTAGTACACATTCTATATTGCACATCTACACCCCTTGTTTGTTGATTTGTTCTGTTTTGGTTTGTTTGTTTTGTTCTGTTTTGTTTTTCTTTTCAAGGTCTGTGTCAGTCGCGGTTCGAGATCCCACTCACCACGCCCAAACATGTCTCACACAACAGGACATGTCGGTCACTGGGAGGATTTGGAAACATGGCTAAGCATTGCAACAAACAGTCTCCTCCCTAAGGCTGCTGAAACACTAAAACATCAGACACAAGACCAGCTGGATGACAACATAACAAGCCTCATGATACAAGACCCAAGTCACAGCTACAATCACAAAGAATTAGCCAAGATCACCGGCTCCTTAAGCCACACACTCATCGCCACCCTCAAGTTGAGCGACAAGCACGCTGCACAACGCCAGCAGGAGCTGACACGCGCACAACGACGCATAGAGCAGCTGGAACTTGAAGCTCAGGAACGACAGGAAGGGTCGGATGAGGCGGAACAAGGCACTGAGGAGGAGATCAACCGGCTAAAAGAAACCCTAGCAGCTAATAGCCAAGAATTGGAACAGGTCAAGGCAGACTATGATGACCGGTCCAAAAAGCTACAGTATGCTGAACAGCTTCTGGAGAAAGCAAAGGCCGACTTCAGAGATAAAAACGGCAGAATCAAAGCCCTTGAAGCTCACCTGGATGAGTCACGAAACGAGGTTAGTCGTCTAACACGACAGCTTGACTACGTCAAAGAGGAATCTGACAGTCTCCAAGAGGAACTCAAGCATGCTTACGAACTGCGCCGTGAGCCACCAAGGACACGACGCGCATCGACCTCACCCCTGCCGAGCAGGACTGGGTCACCTGTTTCTGGACTGACACGTGAGAAAAAGACGGAGGGGGTGGTGTTGAAACATTCACCAACTCACTCTGGAGAACTTTACCTCACTTTACCTCAGCCAAAAGAATCTGCTGCAGCCAGTCACAGATCATCGCACGGCTTGGACCTAAAAGACCTCGACAAGCTCGCCAGGAACATTGGCAAATTCACCCCGAGCGTGCCAAATAGCCCAAATGTCCAAGCGTATCTCCAAGATATCGATTTCCATCTGGAAATGCGACCTAACGTTACGGACAAAGATAGACTATATTTACTTCGAACGACATCCAGTTCTGAAGTTCGCAGCTTCCTGGACAGGCAGCCTGCTCACACAAAGAATGATTACCAACTGCTCCGAGAAGCCCTCATTAAAGAGTTCTCCGACCCTGAGTCCGAACAAGGCCTCGTGGCTGCCCTGGAGACGAGACAAGGACGTCACGAACCTCCTCAAGCCTACTACAGCCGACTCAGACGGGCATACTTTGGAACTCGCAACGAACCTGACATGGAGGATGAACTGAACTTCAAAACTCTCTTCCTACGAAACCTTCATCCCGGCGTAAGCCACCATCTTGGCGTTCTCGCATGTCCACGGACAATGAATACTCAGCAGTTGCGAGACTTGGCGCAGAAAGCCTACGGCAAACAAAAGATGGCCTCAGAAAAGAATGCCAGAACCCCAGCCGTTCTTGACTTCAACACTCAAAGTCAAGGGCTGGCGCTAGAGGGCACTCAACGCCAAGACAATGCCAAGCCGCCACCCAGGGAGTGGAATGCACCCTCGTCCAACAAAGAACGAGACTCCCACGCTGGTACCCGATCTAAACCGAGGTACGAACGCTGGGATGGACCACGTGGACGTCAACGCTCACCTGGACGACATTGGGAAAAGACATGGGACCAATCAAGGCCACACGAAAGTCATTGGGAGAGATCGTGGAACCAGCCAAGCTCATTTGGAAACTCAAGAGGGAAAAACTCATGGGAATCCAATGGAAACTCCAAGGGAAGACGACAAACTCACCCTGGAGCAACCAGCCCAAGGAATCGACGAAAGAATTCGCAAAGATTCCAAGCTGACCGAGCTCAAACTGAACCCACACAGGAACAAGAGACACCACCGTGTTTCGACTCACAAGAACTGATGAAAATGATGATGAAAGAATTCTTCCAACGGAAGGAGGAAGATCGGAAATGGGAAAAGAAAGAGAAACCAGATTCAGCCTGACTAGCGGCCGGACGAGATGGCAGCGACCAGTTGACACAACCAGCCAAGGAGAACAGCACTCCTTCACCTCACTCTCAGAGAACCGTAATCACACTAACTTCAGATGGACACGAAACCCCACCTGAAAACCCGGCAACAGAGTTAGACACTAACTCAACACCTAATGCTCCAAATTACAGCAGCGTCCAACAAACACCTGCTGACGAAACCCCTCAAGTTCCTGAAAGTGCTGTCTTGGTCATCTGCCACTCCTCCGAAGAACGCCCCATCAGCCCTGATATCCTAACTGTTTCCTCCCAAACTCCAGTCCCTCAACTCCTAGGCGATCTCATTGAGAAAGGTATAGCCAGAAAATTCTACCTCTCCATCATCATCGAACGACACATCAGAGTCGAAGCCCTCCTCGATACGGGAGCCGACATTACTCTAATGTCTACCGAACTCCTGGAGGAAATCCAAGAAAGATCAAAGAGGACTAACAGAACCCTCAAACTCCAAAAGTGTGAACTAAACCTTCAAGCATACTCCCACACGGGCCTACAACTAAAACATGTGGCCCCAATTCACCTAACAGTGGGATCGATGGACCTCGTCCATCCCGTATACGTTTCACCACTTAAAACGTATCCACTCCTCATTGGGAAAGATCTGCTTAATCGCTTCGAACCTCTAATAGACTTCAAGCACCTAAAGATGTGGACACAAGTCCGTGAACCTCTGCCTTGCCAGGCGTTAGACTCCAACGAGTCGCAGTGTCAAGTCACAGACACCGTCCCTAAGTCACTGATCGATGATGCAGTAGCAAAGCCAGGATCTGGACCAAGCACAAACAGCAAGGACAAGGACCCTCTCCTCTGCTCACTGCAGGAGTCTGAATCAAACGCAGGCCCCTTTAGAATCATGACTGCAATAGATGTCCAAGGCACATCAGTGTCCGACACGGCACTAGCCCTGTGGGCAGAGAACTCAGCCATCAGCCTGAAGCTATTCAAAACATTGAAGCAAAGACATCAGTGTCTACCACATGTCGCTAAGCACAGCCGCTTCCCTCTCAGTCCCTGGTCGACAACCATGGCCACCTCCAAGATCATCTGCGCTCTGGACATACGATGGAACAACAGACAGCTAACTCACTACTTCCTCGTTGTCTCAGACCTGCCACATGACATCTACATTGGAGCGGATATCCTGGTCCGGCTCAATGCTTGCATTGATACCGTAAACGACATCATATGGGCTCCACTGTCACACCAACTGACAACGTCGGTCAACCTCAAGAATCTCCAATCCGGTCAAACCATGCCAGACGCATGTGCTATGATCACGGAGCAAGAAGCCACAATACCTGCCTACAGCAAGAGTGTCAGCGTCCGCCTCAACATGCGACCTGGCCAAATGCTCAACAGTAAGCTAGGTTTCTTCCAACCTTCCAGGACCTGCCTAAAACTCGGACTGACTCTGGAAGCCACACCTCTCATTGAAGTGTCATCTCGTGCTGTGTATGTGTTGTTCAACAACTGTACGGCCCAAGACATCCACGTTCCCAAAGCCAATCACCTGGGATGGCTCATCAGCCAGGCGTTCCACGACTTTGAACTGATGGTACCTGTCATAGGCCCTATACCCACACAGCTAATGTCAGACGACTACGACGACACCGTAACGTTCACAAAACCCCATGAAGTCATTGCCATCACGTCCATTCTGCCGGTGTCCAGAGAAAGCGTCTGCCGGTCAGAACTAACAGATGACACTCATCTCGCTGTCTATGCTGTCTCAACACAGCCTGCGACAGAATCACCTACACAGGTGACCATCGGGGCCCAAAGCCCCTCAAATGACCTCACTGCAGAAGAACCCTACGCCGGGTTCAACGCACAAGTTCAACAGATCCTGAGTGAGGCAGATGCCCTCCACAATGATGCGGATCGCCAAGGACTCAAAGAGGTTCTGCACAAATACAAGGACTCCTTCGCAAAGGATTCCCTGGATTGTGGACTGACAAACATCCACACTGTGCGCATCCCGACAAACCCAAATGCGCCACCCACATTTGTGCGACAGTACAAGATTCCAATAGCGTCATACGAGCCAGTGCAAGAGATTGTTGACTCCATGCTGGAAAAGGGGGTCATCCGGCCCTGTAACAGCACATACTCTGCCCCGATATGGCCAGTCCTAAAACCAAACGGCAAATGGCGGCCCACCATCGACTATCGCAAGTTGAATCAGCAAGTTCCATTGTCACGATGGCCTATGACCCAGTTGGATCAAGAAATTCCAAAAATCAAAGGCTCGACGATCCTTTCCACACTGGACGTCGCCTCCGGGTTCTGGACAATCCCCGTCCATCCCGATGACCAACACAAGCTGGCATTCACCTTTGGCAATCGACAGTACACCTTCACACGGTGTCCCTTCGGCTATGCCAACTCACCAGCAGAATTCAACATCTTCCTGAACAAAGCATGCCCTGACGCCAGAGCCAGAGGCAACCT
The DNA here is from genome assembly GCA_023376895.1 of Aspiorhynchus laticeps. Taxonomy (NCBI): domain Eukaryota; kingdom Metazoa; phylum Chordata; class Actinopteri; order Cypriniformes; family Cyprinidae; genus Aspiorhynchus; species Aspiorhynchus laticeps. The sequence continues at coordinate 28,018 of JALXFT010004490.1, read as the reverse complement.
TGTCTATGTAGATGACGTTTTGATGAAAAGCTCAAGTGTGGAAGACCACCTCAAAGAGATCAATCACGTCCTAAACCAGCTGACAACGGCAGGAGCCAAGATCGCCCTTCACAAAGGACAGTGGTGCAAAACCAAGGTGAACTATGTCGGATTGCTTGTCGGAAGAAATGGCATCGAGCCACAGTCTAACCGCACCCAAGCAATCCAAAGCATAAAGCCGCCGACTAACATCTCTGAGCTGCGAAGCTTTCTGGGAGTGTGCAATTATTCACGTCAGTTCATCGAAAACTACGCTGACATCGCACGACCACTAACTTCCCTCCTGAAAAAGGATGAACCCTTCGTTTGGACGGAAACACAGGACACAGCAATGGGCCAGCTCAAACAGCGCCTGTGCTCTGCTCCGTGCCTTGCCTACCCAGACCCAGGAAAAGAATTCTATCTGGACGCTGGATTCTCCAGTCATTGCCTCAGCGCAGGCCTATACCAGCTCCATGACAAAGACAAACGAGTGGTCGCTTATGCCAGCAAAACGCTGCTTCCCCCAGAATGCAAGTACTCAAACTGCGAAAAGGCATTGCTTTGCACTGTGTGGGCTATACAGCGTTTCTCTAATTACATCGGTGCACAGAAAGTCATCATCGAGACTTGTCATCAGCCGGTCACCTTCCTAAACAGTCAGCGTATCAGAGACGGCGAGGTGACCAACGCACGCATAGCTACCTGGCTAATGACACTCCAAGGACGAGACGTCGAGGCAAGATATGCCCAAAACTACAAATCCTCACTTGGAAACGGGCTAGCGGCCTGTCAAAACTGTTCAACGGACACGCTGCATACTCCAGCGGAACCTAAAGAACCGCCACAACCTCAACTGACGAATCACAGGTATTTCGAGGAGAATGTATGTGAAGGAATGCCCACAGCATATGTCGACGGCTGCTCCTACAACCACAAGGGCAATTTACAAGCTGGAGCGGGAGTGGTCTGGCTCAACAACGACCCCTGCCCACCGCAACAATTCAACTTAGGCCCTCGCTCATCGCAATATGCTGAAATAGCAGCCATTCTCATCACACTTCAAATGGCGGCATCCCACAACATCAAAGAACTCCTCATCTGTACCGATTCGAACTACGCCCGTCTAAGCTTCACATGCCATTTAGCTGGATGGAAACAGAATGGATTCAAGACAGCTAACAACAAGCCTGTCAAACACCAGGAACTCTTCCAAGCAGGCGATGCCATTGTCACTGAACATGACATTATCGTTTATTGGAAAAAGGTTAGAGGTCATTCCCGTCAACCAGGACAAGACAAAGACTTCAATGACCAAACCGATGCCCTCGCCAAAGCAGGTGCATTACACGGAGAGTCCTGGACATTTCAAGCCCTCCCTCCCAACCCTTCAGTAGCGGCCATAACCCGCCGCCAACACGCCACTGGCGTACAAAACCCCACCTCCTCCCACATTGCCATTTCACCTCAGTTCGCTGCTAACGATCTCCTCACACTTCAAAATGCGGATCAAACACTGCGAACTATGGCAGCTCACATTTCCGACCCCTTAACTCATCCTATTTCCACCTCCGACCTAGCTGCTTCCTCCGAGCTCCGCACGCTCCACTCAATCAAGCACATGCTGCATCTAAGAGACGGTGTGCTCGCGTATGTCCCTGAGCCCCTAACTACGCCAAAGCTCGTAGTCCCTCACGGCCAAAGGGGGATGATGCTGACACACGCCCACGATGCACCATGCGCAGGACACCATGGCGCCAAGGCCACCTATGAAACACTCAAGCAAGTAGCATACTGGCCTGGCATGCAGCAAGACGTGGCGGAATACGTAAAAGGATGCCTGGTGTGTTGCCAGTTTCAACCGGCAAACCCAAACCACCGAGCCCCACTGCAAAGGAAAGGAGTGACTTTCCCCTGGTCGGACCTCCAAATAGACTGGGTAGGACCCCTGCCACGGTCAACGCGAGGTAACAAATACTTCCTCACCGTGGTCTGCGAATTCACGAAGTGGATAGAGTGCCTCCCAGCTCCCAATGATACAGCAGAAACAACAGCCTGCCTGTTAATGAACCACATCTTCTCAAGATTTGGACTGCCTTTAAGGGTCAACTCTGACCGCGGAACCCACTTCACCGCCGACATCATGCAGGAAGTGTGGAAACTCCTCGGTGTACAGGCCAAGCTCCATATAAGCCATCACCCAATTTCCTCGGGTCAAGTTGAACGGGCCAATAAAACAGTGGTCAGCATGTTGAAGAAGTATGTGTCCGCCAATCAAAAGGATTGGGATATTAAACTTCCGCTGGTACTGATGGCTGCTCGAGCCACCCCTCACCAGTCTACCGGCGTACCCCCATTCACATTGATGACAGGGAGAAACATGACGCTACCGCTACACCTGCTGTACCAACCTGGTGACCTGAACCTCGTCACCGCCTATACCACTCACCAATACCTGGAAGAGTTGCATCAGCACCTGAGAACGACTTTCGCCTTCGCTCAACAGCAACTACAACGAAGCGCGGAAGGTCGTAAAGCCTACTATGACCAAAAGGCCTCTCATCATGAGTTCAATGTCGGAGACAAAGTGTGGTACTACAGCTTCGCCCGACCAAGGCAGAACGCTCCCCATCGCCTGTCAAAGAAGTTCCTACCTCACTGGACAGGACCCCACGCGATTGTAGACAAGCTCTCACCTGTCGCCTACCGAATCAAAATCGGACAAGGGCGCAGCGAGTCAGTCCTTCGATGGGTCCATCGAAACCAGATAAAGAGGCACCAGAGCTCCAGCCGACCGGAAAAGGGGGAAGATCAAACCCACTGACACAGACCGACAATCATATGCTCTACACCACACTAACATAATTTCTGTTGTTAGGAAAACATATAGCGACCTTGTTGAAACACAACACTTACACTCTCTCCTCAGCTGCACTGCTAGAGCCAGCCTCTAGTAGAGAGGAGATACTCCACACATGTGACACTCGTTTGCTGCCTAACCTCATTCGGTGTCCTTGTGCCGCCGTTTCTCGTTTTGTTGTTTCCTTTCACCTGTGTCTCCCTTTGTTTTTTGTTTTTTGTTTTTGTTTTTTCTTCTTCCTCTTTCACTATAATTCCCTCTCCCCTCTAGTCCCCTCATCAGGGAACTTCCTTTACCAATTATTTAAATCCAGGTCCCAAAATTAAGATTGACTCCCTTCAATAAAGTCGTTGTAACTCGTTGTGAGAACCGTTATCAACCGATCGAGGCGACCCACCAAATCATGACCTACATGCTACGTGAAGTAAGTCCTCAATTGATAACTTAGCCATGGGTAGGATTGCACACTACTTGATACCTCTTGGACCTTGTCCAAAATATCCTAACTTCGGCCACCGCGGGCCATGCTAGTCCCATCCAAACCCATCTCGCCTTTTCCCTGGGTATCGCTATTCCCTTGTACGTAGACCCGGAAGCAGGCGACTTGGCCTTTCTCCTCAGTTTGCCCATTATCGACTCGAATAACATTTACCGGCTCAAAGACGTTGTGAATGTGGGATTTTGGCAAGGGAACACCTATGTCAAAATCCACACTCCTGAAGTCGTTGCGTATCACGATAGCAACGAACAGTTGTACTTGGTCCCAAACCTGAGGATGTGTACGCGCACGAAGGACATTCACTTCCTTTGCCCGAGTAAACCTTTCGTACGCGATAATACTGAGGGCATCTGCGGCCTAGAATCCATTAGACACGACATTAGCTGCCCCGCCGAAGCGACACCACGTTCTCAAGTTGAGGTAACGCAAGCCGAAATCATCGGAAACCGATGGCTGGTCAACACCCCGGCACGAACAGCTACCCTCACATACGATCAACACGACACAGCCACACGCATGAACTTGCCCAACCAAACTTTATGGATCACTGTCCCTAAGGGCTCGATCCTCCATATCGACGAGTTAGCATCGTATCACCTTACCGACGACGAGTATCAGGCTGAAATCGAAATCTCGCCCTTCTTCAAACAGCACTCCTTCGTCCTTGATCCAGAATTGGAAGAAAGGATCAAGGAGGAAGGAACGCAACTTATTGACTTGACTCCTGTTGATACAGCTTTAGAAGCTATCGCTCGCCTTCCGCCCGCTGGCGCGCCTATTATTCGGTCTTGGTCTGCCGCTGACACAGCGCTTTGCATCTCTACTATTGTAGGGTACGTTGTGACATTGACACTGGCCTTCCTCCTACACAAGCGAGTGAACGCCGTTCAAGAGTCTTTCAACAAATGCACGTCAGGCGTCCCACGTATTTTCCGACGTGATAAAACCGACCAAGAACCTGAACCTGAGAACTCAACCAACCTGCTTGAGATCACGCCTGTACCGCCTCGTCGAACCCCTGACAATTAAACCAATCGGAATGACTCAATTGCCAGTAATCCTAAAGAATGCACCCCTACATCTTCACAAGTTCCTAACCTGTTCTTGCCCAAATTACCCTACACCAGGATTCAGTCAGTGATGGAGATGTTGTTTGTGTCTTGTGTGTGCCTGTTCTCCCTGCTTCTTGTTCCAGTGCCCGCCGACGTTCGCAATGGGAACCTCACCGAGCAAAAGGGGGATGTGTAGGACCTGTGTGGAGGGAAGAACGCACACACACACACTAAGTGCAACCACAAAATTCCTCAGGCTTAAAGAAACTTTCATCTCTATCTGCAAAGTCATAAAATGGACAGAGGAAGAGCACCTCACCCAACTGGCTGGCCAATTTCCTGCCATGCCTTTGGGTTATCATCGTAAAGAAACCTCTCAAAATAGGAGAGCTTTGAGGTAAACATCTGGCAATGGACAAAACGACAAACTTTATGGACTCCCTGATCATGTAACGCCTAAATTTATGATTTAACCAACAAACAAGACAGATATATGTTAAGGCAGACGTTCAACAGACCTAAACAACATAATGCTCAGCACCTCTCATCTTCATTCCCCCTCCGAAGGAATGCACTCTCTTTTGCCCTTCTTGGTCAAGGAACAGAACCTTCCAGCTTGTTTCTGTTTATTGACTTTGCTAAAAAGACTCAAAGACTTTTATAAAGTGTTCCAAAAGGACAATTGATAGTAGTCACTACTGCTATTCAAGCTATGTTATCAAAAGCAATATATACAATATATTTTACAAAATATATCAATGTGTATTTTATGTCAATTATAAGCTGACTGTGTCATTGTAATCAATGGTATGTTTTTATAATCTTTTGAGGTATAACTTTCTCCTGTAAAGTGAGGACTACACTTATAATATCGTATATGCAGGATGTGTTATTTCTAATCTTTAAATAGAACCCTTCTAAGTTAGTTTTAGCATGAAAGCTATTAATGTATGTCGAATACCTTATGTTTGGTTTCATATTAACGGTCAGGACAAATGCAAGAATTTGGTGTGCATGGGAAGTTAATATTGAGTATAATAATGTGTGATTAGAACGTGTTAAAAGATATTTTCTTCATGTGACTAAATAACTAAGCAGACAAATTAGCTGCGTGGAAAATGAGCCGTGTAGGTGGAGCTCCATCCAGAGGGACAATCTGGTTGGTGGAAGCCTCTGGGGGTTGAACGGAAGGCCTCTGACGTCAGTCCCTTTTAAAAAGCGGATCCCCGCTCTCCAACGTGCTCTCTCTGTTCTGCTCGGAAATCGCGCGCTCCTTTGAAACTGGGGCTACTCCAAAAGCTCGCTGCCTGTAACACCTGGCCGAGTTTGAAGATTGAACCAACACTTCGTCAAAACTCTGAAGAAACTCTTGAAAGTCTGAAGCTACGCGAAAGGAACTTCAACATCTAAAGCCATAAGAAATCGAAACAGACTTCCTTGAAGCATTAAGCAACGCAGAGCAACCAAACCAGCAACAACAGAAGGGCATCCCCAAGAGTGACGCAACGACACGACACGACACGCGGGGTTTCCAACATCCGGGAAACGCGGGGTTTCCTCGATCAGTGACCATTTCAACTTAAAAGCAAGGTATCGAACAACCTTTATTCTGCTGAACTGGTCGTATCTATCTCTAAGGTAAAATTAAGATAGTTCTCCATTTGATGATCGACACGGGTAAAATCGTGTGGAAATAGAACAGTGCTAGATTGTAATCATTCTCAATTAAATTCATCGCGTGTGTGTATGTATGTATGTATTTTGTTTTATGTTATTTAGCTTAGTTCATGTATTGTAGTAAGATAGCAAATAAACTCTTGTTTGATTTATAGAGAAGTGTTCTGTATTCTGTGTGTAATATTCAAATCAAATCCTGCTCAGATCAAGTTACCTATATGCTCATAACTGTCATACAGTTATTTAAATAATTCTGTATTATATTGTGGCCACAAGAATAAACAGAATTTATCAGATATACTGACAACTCGCTGGACGAGTGTTAAATAAGGACGTTTTGATTAATATCAATTGATCATATCAAATCGTAAGATCCCCTAAAGCTAAAATAAAGCTTAAACAAAACAGCTAAATTAAACAATGTAAGTGATTAATTTGTTACAATATACACATTTACATTAAATATTCCCCTCTCATTAATGGAGATAAGCACTGAAATAAGCCTGCATAAAGTCATTACGCAGGAGTTAAAACTAAATTATATGAATTTAGACATATTTGTAGTGGATGTGCTTGATCACTTTTCCTGTGGCATGATATGTTTTAATGACAGCGAGTACTATAATAATTCATATTTATTCTAAACTGCAGATCTCATGTAATGAGAATTTTTTTTTTTTTTTTTTTGCAAGAACAATGATCAATGATGCGCACTTACTTAGATACTGGTGGACACTGCTGAATTCGGTGGTCGAGCGGTCCATTGTCTGGTTTAAATAGGTCCAATGATGATAACTTACTGTACAACAGCAGCTGCACGGAGGTGTTGATGGCGTGTCAAGGCATATTCACAACATTATGAAAAATACCACTGTATTTGAAGGATACAGCTTGAAACAAAACGGTAAGATTTGCGTGTTTGGAAAAGAACGAGGTCAACTATATTCTAAAATTGGCTATTTATCTGAGAACTAATTTTTATGGATATTTTGAGATATTTATTCTAAAACACACTGGATGATTTTGGGAATAAAAATGAATGTGGCACAAATGGCATTTAGTCCGTATCTCATATTTCCTTAATGTCTTGTACCTTTGACGGTGTTAAACATGGTGTCACATGGATGAGAATATGCATGGAAATGATATGCAGATGAGGTTATGCATAGTAAAATGAGGCGTTGTAAGCTCCATATATGGTTATTTCGGGGAGGAGATACACGTACGCACAATCTTCCCCTGACTGGGATTTATAAAGGGATTTTTGCGCAGGTTCTGGCGTACACATGGTTTTATAAATCTGAAAACGTTATTGCGTACGCAAAATCTAGCTTTTGTGCGTACGTACACTTTTAGGATGAAATCTACGTAGAGTTTTATAAATGAGGCCCCAGGTGAGCACATCCAAGTATTGAAAAGAAAAAAATTGCAGTTAGCAGATTACCTAGACGACGGCACTTATAATACAGAGTTGTTGATACTGATTGGGGCAGACTGTGCAGGGCCCAGTCAAAATGTCCAGTGTTGCCGACGCAACCTGCATGCAAGTAACAAGTACTGAAGACACACTTGTTTCAGAGAGTCTGAAAGCCTTCTGGGAAATAGAGTCTCGGTATCACCATGAAGCAGACAGACAGTCCTGAGGAAGAGAAGGCTCTTCACAAATTTGAACTTGGTACAAAGAGGGATGCCGTGGCATCCAGACATACCAGAAAAGATTTGAGTGCCTTAAGAGAGGGTTGCAGTCGGATATAGTGCTGTGCCACCGATATAATAAAGTTGTGAATGATTAGGGCATCGGTGAAGATGTGGTGGATGAGTCATGTCTGACCGCTGTGAAATAGCCGCACCATGCTGTTCTCCGTAAAGAAAAGGTAACAACAAATCTCAGAGCAGTGTTTGATGCCATCTCAAGTGCAAGTGATGTTGAGAATGCATTCCATAACTGCTAATGCTAAACAGAATATGTCTACAGCTGGCATGGACTTTGCAAATGGATGACAAACTGTCCTGCATTGAAGGAGAAATGGAAAACAACGATAAATGAACTTGCACCAGAGACAGAGACACCAGGATCTGTACTGAAGGTTGTAGAACCTGATAGAACCAAGACAATTATAGAATCTTGCATACCCAAAGGGAAAACTTAGATGATTCCCTCTCCTGAGAGTCTGAAATTGACCAAGCCACTGACGCCTCAATGTCTAGAAGACAACCGTCTTATCAACTCAGGAGACCCATAAAACCAGGAGAAACTTGAGGAGAACATCTGGATGTCGTTAAAGAACAGAACCTTCCAGGTTGGTACTGACCGGTACCATAAATAAAGTTAGAATGAACAACAGTTCAAAGGACGTTGTATCTCTTTGGATCTGGATATGTTCAGGATGACCGTTTAACGCATAATTCAATAAGTCGAGACTGTTTTACGAGAGAAGTCTGAGTGCTGAAGTTTTGCAGATGCACCCTAAAGTGATGTTCTCATGACCTCATAACCTCGCTCTTTTTCTCCCACATTCCACAGCTTGTTTCTGTTTATTGACTTTGCTAAAAGGACTCAAAGATTTTTATAAAGTGTTCCAAAAAGACAATTGATAGTAATCACTACTGCTATTCAAGCTATATAATCAAAAGCAATATATATATTATATTTACAATATATATAGTCATGCTGCATTTTATGAAATGAAAGTAAGTTTGCTGTGTTATTGGAATCTATGGTGTTTTTATAATCTTTTGAGGTATAATTTTCTCCTGTGCAAGAACTACTAGACCTTCTAGTAGTATATGCATGATGTGTTATTTCTAATCTTTAAATTGAACCCTTTTTGTTAGTTTTAGCATGAAAGCTATTAATGTATCTTATATTTGGTTTCATATTAACGGTCAGGACAAATGCAAGAATTTGGTGTGCATGGGAAGTTAATATTGAGTATAATAATGTGTGATTAGAACGTGTTAAAAGATATTTTCTTCATGTGACAACATAAATAGGCAGATAATGTATGCACAGGAAGAAGCCTTGTGTAGGCGGAGCTCCGTCTACAGGAACCCTTTCATTGGAAGAGCGCTGGTGGACGCCCTGACGTCAGTCCATCTAAAAAGCGGACCCCCGCTCTCTGCTCTGCTTGAAAATCGTGCTTCTTTGAAACTTGGAGCTACTCCAAAATAGCTCACAGCCTTAACATCTAGGCCGAGTTTGAACATTGAACCAACATCTAGTCAAATCTCTGAAGAAACCCTTGAACGTCTGAAGCTACGCGAAAAGAACTTCGAGTGTCAAACAACCCCAGAGCCAACCAAGCAACAACAGAAGGACATCCCCAGAGTGACGTCACGCGACGACGACAGGCGGAATTCCTTCAACCAGCCAGGAAACGAAACGACAGATCAGCGTCATTTCAACTTAAAAGCAAGTACCAAACAAAACCTCTATTCCGCTGAACTGGTCTTATCTATCTCTAAAGTAAAATTAAGAGAGTTCTCCTCTTGATGATCGACACGGGTAAAATCGTGTGGAAATAGCAGAACAGTGCTATATTTCAATCATTCTCAACTGCAACAATTCATTGCCGGTGTGTATGTATTTTGTTTTATGTTGTTTAGCTTAGTTTATGTATTGTAGTAAGATAGCAAATAAACTCTTGTTTGATTTATAGAGAAGTGCACCGTGTTCTGTTGTGAAATATTCAAATCAAACTTTGCCCAGATTACGTTACCTATGTTCATAACTGTCATACGGTTATTTAAATAATTCTGTATTATTATATTGTGGCCACGAGAATAAACAGAATTTCTCAGATATACTGAAATCTAACAACTCGCTGGACGATTGTTAAATAAGGTATAAATTGGACGTTTTGATTAATACCAATTGATCATATCGATATCAGACTTTAAGATTCCCTAAAGCTAAAATAAAGCTTAAACCAAAGAGCTAAATTAAACAATGTAAAAGGGGTAAAATTCCTTTACAAGGTATTAGGCTTGATGTGGAGGACTTAAACAAATGATTTCGTCTTTCATCTAACCACATTGCTGGATGCTGTAACAAAAAGGGAGAACAACAAAGGCAGTATTTTGAAACTCTGCTCACATATTCAACCCAATAGGCACTATGCAGGTGAAATCCGTTTTTCAAAAGATGTGGATATGAGGCCTCAGCTAGGATGAGGAGCTACCTACAGATCTTGCACAAGAATGGCATAATTTTAAGTGAACTACACAGCTGTTCATTTAATTTTGTGAATTAAATTAGACTAGTAATAGTGTTTAATTAATTGTTTTCAGTTATGAGATTATATAGTAATTTATTGTGCTGTTTTGCTTTAAGAATACATCGCCCATAATGCTGTGCAGAACTGAGAGTGCTCGATGAGAAAAAGTAATGATTCAGTGTGTGTGCACTAATAAAAGAGACTTACTTCCTGTATAACTTTGTGCCAAACATAAACAGTTCTTTTTTTTTTTTTAATTTAAGCCATCGGTGGTCATTATTGCTTGGTAAATAGAAAAGATACAGCAGTTTGAAGTCATAGCATGTTCAAAATAAAATGAGGAAATCTGAGAAGCTATATATGATATTAAAGCAGACCCACCAGCTGAACCTAATCTGTATCACTTAATTAAAGCATTTCGATAGGCTTACCAAGTGCAATCAGTCTTGGAGTGCTGGGCACAGAGAGGCCTAAAAGTACAGCAATCAACAAAAAATTGGGATAAATTCATTGCATATATAGAGAACAAATTTGAGTGTTGTTTTAAAATACTTCTCAATGTGCTCTCCAATTAAGTTTATGCATATTTGTCATTTTGTAATACCTTGTAAATCAACCCCTTGACCAGCCTGCAAAGTACAGTTAATTTCTAATACAGCCTTTTATCTAAAAAAATCTGATGATAAATGATAATGACAATTAAGATTTTTCCTTCAAATGCATGATATATAAACTCTGTGTCACGGTTCATAAATCCTATGCTTCCTTCTCGTCTCGTGCTTGTTGTTTATGTGTGTGTGAGAGTGTTTGGGCGGGCCGACTCATCAGCACTGATCAACGATCAGCTGATTCAATTATCATCACCAGCTGCAGCTCATCACATCGCCTTTAAATACTCACCACTTTCTCATTCCTTTGTCAGATCGTTGTTTGTGAGTCCCGGTTGTGTTTGATCCCGTCTTCGTTCCAGTCTTGTGCCTTCTACGTTCCAGTTCGTGTTCCTGTGGTCTTGTCACTCTGGATTCGTCACGTCTCATCAACACTTCTCTTCACGGCACTCATCTGACCATCGAAGTCCCTGCGCCACTATCCTGTTTCTCTTTGGACTGCATAAATCCTCCTTTCTATGGTTAATAAAGAGTGAGTTTTACTTGCATACTGTTTCCGCGTTTACGTCATGACAGAACGATCTGACCAAGGAATGGAAGCAGCGAGTAGCTCTACCGGATCGCTGGAAGACTTTGTGAACAGCAGCATACTTCGTATGGATTCTCAGGAAAAGAACCTCAACGATACAGCTCGCGCTGTTCAGGTTCTCGTGGCGCAGGTGTCCGAACTCACCCAACAGCTCCAACATCTGCGAGGTTCCACTGCGCCCCCCACACCGCCGGTTCCCCTACCACCACCAGAGAACCCCTCCCAGTCGGAGCCCCGCCTACCAGTCCCAGAGGCTTATGCAGGTGAACCCAACTACTGTCGAGCATTCCTAACACGATGTTCCATGCATTTTTCTCTCCAACCCAGGACATTCAATAATGAGCAAACCAGGGTCGCTTTTGTCTTGACGCTACTGACTGGGAGAGCGGCACTCTGGGGAACAGCAGTGTGGGAGAATCAAGATCCATGCTGTGCCTCATTCCAGGATCTCTCCGCCGAGATGAGACGGGTGTTTGATCGGGCCGTCGCTGGTAGAGATGCAGCAAGGGTGCTGGCCGATTTACGACAGGGAGAGAGGTCCGTATCTGACTTTTCGATCGAGTTTCGGACCCTAGCGGCGGAGAGTCAATGGAACGAGGAAGCGCAGTGGGACATGTTCCTGCATGGGCTGGCTGACCGCATCCAGAAGGAGATCTATGCCATGGACCTTCCCACATCACTCAACGAACTTATCGCCCTGGCATTGAGAGTGGACGCACGCTTGTCACGAATGGATCGCCGCACACAGCCCAGTCGTTCCACCGGAAGGACCGAGGGTCAACGGTGTGGAGGCGGGGACGCGGTCAGCCCTGTCTACGATCACGAGCCCATGCAGGTGGGGCGAGCTCGGCTTTCCCGGAAGGAGAAGGAGAGGTGGAGGTTCCAGGGCCTCTGCATGTACTGTGGAGGAGCGGGTCATTTCGCCTATAACTGTCCGTTAACCTGTTAACCCGCACCAGGACGAGGACGCACTGAAAGCTCTTTGAAAGCTCTTTGTTTGCACACGTCATTGCTTTCAAACAGATAAAGTAAAACAGGACAAAATGAATCTTGACAAACTATATATCATTTTGAAGGTCTAAGCCTCTAGCATCAACGACCGATCGCTGTTTTTCGATAGAAAGCTTATACGGAATGTATTTGCTAAATGTGTGTAAGCAGTACACATCAAAACATGTATTAAAAAACCGCAGCACATACCTTATTCATCCTGATAACGGCTCTCAAACGTATCCACTGCTGTAAATCCTGGTTTCATTTGAAAGATAAGGGTCCAGTGAACAACACTCCATCGAGCACTTTTAGTCCAAAGAAACGACAACGCTGTAATTTAGATCGTTAATCCTTTGTTTACGTCTCATCTCTTGAGGGAGAGTTATTGTTTGTGTCCGTTATGGAACAAATTACGCTCAAAAACAGCGTCTTGGTGGTAAAAAAAACAGCACGATTTTGTAGCAGGCAATGTCCCAAACAGAATGAAATCATCCAAAAAAAAAAAAGTCAAAGATACACGGAAGATTGATTATTTGAATTCTGGCGCTCCCTCGCGACGGCGTGTGACGCACGCTGTGACGCACCTGTCATCTGATGGGGGCGTAACTTAGCGATCTTTTTAGCACAAATAAACATTTCTTTTTTTTCTTCAGCAGCAGTTTTCATATATGTTTGCGTGTTTTGTGGGGAATTGCCTGTATCTGTATGATTAACATCTCTATGACTGATAATGAGCAGGTAATTACTGACTGTTCACAGATATCAGTGTGAATGCAGTCTATATAAAAGGCCATTATAATGTGAATATTGACTATATTGGGCAGCCATCAGTATGATTAGCATCTGTATGAATGATCTTCAGCATGTGGTTACTAATGTATGAGCAGGAGAGCATCTGTTTGTCAGGAAATCAGTATGTAATTAAGTAATTTTTTTTATTATTATTGTTTTTTTTCCATCACTCAAAAATTATTATTGTATTTTTCTAGTGCTCAAATAAATCACTTATACGATGTCTAAGATTATGTCTACTGTTTTATAATTGAAAAACTGCAGTGGCATGTATAAAGACTAAAAAGTATGTAGTAGAACTCTTCAATAATTTGGTAAATATTTTTCCTCAAACGGGGGTGGGGGGGTGGGGGGGGGGCTAGAAAAATGTCTGCAGGAATCTCATTTTTCATGGTATCGTCTTCAGATTTGAAATATAAACTCATGAGACATGTGACTTTCAACCCATTACTTTTCTGGATTGCTCCAGGACTGATTTCATGTATTTTTATATGCAATAAAAAAAAATTCAGTGTGGTACAATTTTTATCAAGGCACTTCAGTGTCTATAACTTTTTATATTTTTGAGCATCATCAACTCTGGATGATGGATAGTAAAGGCCAAAGGGTCTTCTTTCCAAAGACACCACAATTGTGTGTGTGGCACACTGAAGTCAGGAGCTGTTACCATTTTAAGTTAGTTAGTCATTTTCTGCTGTGATTCCCAATATGGGGGGTGCAGGTTAACAGGTTAAAAGGCCCAGCCCGATAGTAAGTATGAGGCTACTATTGGGTGGGATCTCCGCCGAGAAGACCTCATCCACATCTACTCTCCTTCCGGTAAGACTGAGATGGTCAACTCACCTGCACGACTGTCGAGCACTTCTGGATTCTGGGGCAGAAGGTAATTTCATGGATCACACATTCGCACGTAAACTCCAGGTTCCCCTCAGACCCCTCACACACAAGATCTCAGTATATGCTCTCAACGGCCAGGAACTTCCCATCATCTCATTCATCACGGAGGACGTCACCCTCATCACGTCAGGCAATCACACCGAGACTATCTCCTTTTACATACTGGACAGTCCCCTTGCTCCCATCATCCTTGGTCACCCCTGGCTCATCTGTCACAACCCTAAAGTGGACTGGCAATTGAAATCTGTGTCGGCATGGAGCAGTCATTGTCATAAGTCTTGTCTAGTGTCTGCCTGTCCGTCTGTTTCTGTCCCTCTGTTTCAGGAGGAGGCAGTGGATCTATCTAACGTGCCCGCGGAGTACCTGGACCTGAAGGACGTTTTCAGTAAGTCTCGGGCTGCTTCTCTTCCCCCGCATCGTCCCTATGACTGTGCCATAGAGTTACTGCCAGGTACATCTCCGCCTAAGGGCAAGTTATATTCACTCTCCACTCCAGAGAGGGAGGCTATGGAGAAATATATTTCTGATTCTCTGGCAGCGGGGTTCATCCGTCCTTCCTCTTCTCCAGCGGGGGGGGGGGTTCTTTTTTGTGGGGAAGAAGGACGGGTCCCTGCGACCTTGTATTGACTACCGGGGGCTGAATAGCATCACGGTAAGGAATACTTATCCTTTGCCGTTGATGTCTTCAGCCTTCGAGGGGTTGCAGGGAGCGTCTATCTTCACAAAATTGGATTTACGTAATGCTTATCATTTGGTTCGCATCAGGGAGGGGGATGAATGGAAGACCGCCTTTAACACCCCCAGGGGGCATTTTGAATACTTGGTCATGCCCTTCGGGCTGTCCAACTCCCCGGCAGTCTTCCAAGCACTTGTCAACGATGTGCTGCGAGACATGGTCGATCAGTTCGTATATGTCTACCTGGATGACATATTGATATTTTCTTTATCTCTCCAGGAACATGTGCAGCACGTCCGACAAGTGCTCCAGAGGTTGCTAGAGAATGGGCTTTTTGTCAAGGCGGAGAAATGCAAGTTTCATGCACAGTCTGTTCCTTTTTTAGGTTACATCGTGTCGGTTGAGGGAATGCGTATGGATCCTGAGAAGATCAAGGCTGTGGTGGAATGGCCAAGCCCAGATTCCCGTAAGGCCCTACAGAGGTTTCTGGGATTCGCCAATTTCTACCGGCGTTTCATTCGCAATTTCAGCCAACTAGCCGCGCCTCTGACCGCCTTGACCTCCCCCAGAACGACGTTCAGGTGGTCAGACGCAGCCGAGGCTGCGTTTACCAAACTTAAAGGTTGCTTCGTTTCAGCCCCTATCCTGATTACCCCTGATCCTTCACGTCAGTTCATGGTGGAGGTCGATGCGTCAGAGGTGGGGGTAGGTGCAGTGCTATCCCAGCGCTCTCCCTCAGAAGACAAGATGCACCCTTGCGCGTTTTTGTCTCATCGTCTGTCCTCAGCCGAACGCAATTATGACATTGGTAACAGAGAGTTGTTGGCAGTTAAGTTAGCATTGGAGGAGTGGCGCCACTGGTTAGAAGGGTCGGGGGTACCTTTTATCGTCTGGACTGATCATAAGAACTTGGAATACATTAGAATGGCTAAAAGATTAAACTCCAGGCAGGCTCGGTGGTCTCTTTTTTTCGGTCGTTTTGATTTTACTCTCTCGTACCGCCCGGGTTCCAAGAACATCAAACCCGATTCTTTATCGCGTATTTTTGACCGTTCCGAACGCCCGTCTACTCCCGAGTGCATTTTACCTGAGACCCTATTTGTCTCTACACTCACATGGGAGGTCGAATCGAAGGTCAAAGCGGCCTTAGAAGAGGTAACGCCTCCGGCCCGTTGCCCACCGAACCGTTTATTTGTGCCTGAGGGGTTACGGTCCAGCGTTATTCAGTGGGGACATTGTTCCAATGTGGCTTGTCATCCAGGAGTCAGTCGTACAAAATTTTTAGTCAAGCAACGATTCTGGTGGCCTCTCATGGCTCGCGACGTTCACAATTTTGTCTTGCCCCCAGATGGGTTACTTCAACCGCTGCCGGTCCCTTCGAGACCCTGGTCCCATATCGCGCTAGATTTTGTCACCACCCTCCCACCCTCCCAGGGTCACACGGTAGTTTTGACCGTGGTGGATCGGTTCTCGAAGGCGGCCCATTTCATTCCCTTGCCCAAATTACCCTCAGCCAAGGAGACAGCGTTGATTGTCGTTAACCACGTCTTTTGGTTACATGGCCTCCCGATGGATGTGGTTTCCGGCAGAGGACCCCAATTTGTGTCTAGATTTTGGCGAGAGTTTTGTAGGTTACTAGGGGCGACTGTCAGTCTGTCCTCAGGGTTCCACCCCCAGAGCAATGGTCAAACTGAGCGAGCCAACCAAGATTTAGAAAGAACGCTGCGATGTGTGGTATCCAAGAATCCTTCCTCGTGGAGCCAACAACTGTCTATGGTGGAGTACGCCCACAATACGTTGCCAGTGTCATCCACGGGCCTATCTCCGTTTGAGTGTAGCGTAGGTTACCAGCCACCAATTTTTCCTAGTCTGGAATCCGAGGTCGCGGTCCCCTCCGCCCACGCCTTTGTCCAGAGGTGTCACCGCACTTGGACTAGAGCCCGTGAGACTCTACTCCAAGTGGGGTCACGCACCAAGGCCAAAGCCGACCGCCACCGGTCTAGGCCTCCCGTATATGTCGCTGGTCAAACACTGTGGCTTTCTACCAAGAACATTCCTCTCCGCTCCGTGTCTAATAAACTTGCACCCAAATTCATTGGCCCGTTCACTGTCACCAAGATCATTAGTCCAGTGGCAGTCCGCCTCAACCTTCCTCCGGCGTACAGGAGAATTCATCCCGTCTTTCATGTATCTAAAATAAAGCCCGTTTTTTGTTCACGAATTAATCTGCCGGCCCCGGTTCACCCCCCGCCGCGACTCGTAGACGGGGAGCCCACTTATTCGGTCAATCGTATTCTGGACTCAAGACGGAGGGGACGCGGATTTCAGTACTTGGTGGACTGGGAAGGTTACGGTCCGGAGGAGAGAAGTTGGGTACCGGCTAGAGACATCCTGGACCACACCCTTATCGATGATTACAATCGACAGGTAAGGGAGCCTGGGAATGCCAGGAGGCATTCCTAGGGGGAGAGGTACTGTCACGGTTCATAAATCCTATGCTTCCTTCTCGTCTCGTGCTTGTTGTTTATGTGTGTGTGTGAGAGTGTTTGGGCGGGCCGACTCATCAGCACTGATCAACGATCAGCTGATTCAATTATCATCACCAGCTGCAGCTCATCACATCGCCTTTAAATACTCACCACTTTCTCATTCCTTTGTCAGATCGCTGTTTGTGAGTCCCGGTTGTGTTTGATCCCGTCTTCATTCCAGTCTTGTGCCTTCTACGTTCCAGTTCGTGTTCCTGTGGTCTTGTCACTCTGGATTCGTCACGTCTCATCAACACTTCTCTTCACGGCACTCATCTGACCATCGAAGTCCCTGCGCCACTATCCTGTTTCTCTTTGGACTGCATAAATCCTCCTTTCTATGGTTAATAAAGAGTGAGTTTTACTTGCATACTGTTTCAGCGTTTACGTCATGACACTCTGCAGAAAAGAAACATCCCTTTTTCAGGACACTGTGAATAAAGAGAATAAAGTATTTATTCATTTTTTACAGTATTATTACTTGTAATCCATAGTCTAAGGCAAACATGGAAATTAGATTACTTTCCACAAACTGGTTCTTTCAGAGAGTTAGTTTCTGGTTCAAATAACCGATTAACCAGTTTGTTTATGTAATCAAGCAATGACAATGTACACAATTATACTGTTAAAGCACCCAATAATGATGTGAAATGTGGATGTTTTACATGTCTAAAGCATATAAACTGAATAATCAGGTCTTAATCAGTTCACTTTTCTAGATAAAGAGAAACCACTCAAACCAATTAAAACCAAAACCACTAAAACTCATTCAAGTGCTCGGTTCACACACATGTATATCAGTGGCTCATCGATATTTCGGCTTATTTCCAGTCTTAGTGACTGTCAGGTGGCCAAAAGTACGTTTTTATTGTAGTAACTTGTGCTGCTCAAGTCATGAACTGTTTAAGATACTTTAGTCTGATTTGATTAACTGGTTCATCTTGTTCAGTAAAAAGAACGCCGTGTTCACACTTGGCATCTTTTTTGACTAGAAAAAGTTGACAAGAGCGCTTTTTTAGTAAAATAAAAAGCTGGCAGCGTTTTGGTTACAAATAGCAGCGACTGCTTTTGTTGCTATAACAACAGCTGCAATGGTAGCCTAGTGCTGTGTGCTGAGGAAATGTCGGGTTTTGAAGTTAACGTTGGCTTTTGAAGTTAACGGGGAGGGTATGTCGGTTCACAATGACGTTTGTGGGAGCGCGACATTATGGAAACTGTATGGTGCTTCCAACTATTTAGTCCAGGAGTATGGAGCTCCGACTGGATGATGCACGGTTTCATACAACTCCTTGTGCTCCGAAACTAGTACGATCTGTGGCTATCTTCTCCTTTTTGTTGTTGTTTTTGTTGTTATGGAAACGACTCGCCACTCGCTTGTCATTGGTCAGCTGTCAAAAAGGCGCTTGACGTAGGGCGTTTTTTTCAGAAAAGTTAAACTTTTTTCAACTTGAAAAGACTCTCTGAGCTGCAGAAAAAGACGCCGGCGCTGGCGTTTTAAAAAGTGCTCAGGACTTTTTTGAAAACACGGTTTACTCCATAGGATTATAATGTAAAACAGACGCCGGCAGCTTCAAAAAAGACGCCAAGTGTGAACATAGCTTTAGACCTCAATATATCTTCAGGAGTCACTAGTATTAATTTTGTGTTCCTTGATTATGCTTTTTTTGTTATTCTCAAAAACTGGTAGCTGCTGACTTGCATTTTATGAAAAACCAAGGACCACCATTTCAGCTAAAAATCTTCTTTACTGTTCTCCTGAAGAAAAAAAAGTCACCTACATCTTGGATGGCCTGAAGGTGAGTAAATTAAGAGCAAATTTGACATTTTTTTGGAGAACTATCCCTTTAAGACACTAATAATTCAAAGGCAGAGGCTGTTTAACTTTTTAAGTAACAAATATATTACACATGTTAAGAAGTTTACTGAAAATAAAAGCAGTTGAAAGTGAGATGACGTTTCTTTTCTTGCTGACTTTATATACAAAATCAGGTATAGTCTTTAGAAATGTCAAACTATGTCAATAATTACAGTCAGTATTCTCTAGAAACAGCAGTTCATTTAACATTAACACTTACATCCGCCTGAAGAAAGAGTGAATCCTCCTTTTCCCTGAAATATGCCATTGTGGACACTACAGATGCAACACCATAGTCGACATCTTTACCAGCGCTGTTGATTTCTTTCAGGACTGTCCTTACATCCTTTTTCCACCTTGGAAGTTGACCTTCGAAAAATTCTACCACCTTTTTTCCTTTTGTGCTGAGAGATTCTGTAAGTCTACTGATGATATCAATCACAGTCAGAATGTTGAAGTGGGCACACAAAAATCTTTTCAGAAACAAAAATGGCCGCTGTTCTTTAAGTTCATCGAAGCTGGGTGGGGGTTGTGATTGATATGATAGCGCTGAGAAGCATATGTTATCTTCATCAGTTCTTCCATCTGGCCACGTTCTGCTGCCCTGGGTCCTTCTTGAGAGAATAACTTAACCATGTCCTTTCTTTTTTCCTCTACTGTCTCTGGAGTCTCATCTTCAGGAAGGTCAACTGGGTGCCAATTGATGCAGCCGTAGCTATCTGTTTGTACATTTCGATGTAGTGGTGTCACTGCTGGGTGTAGACTCGTTGTCACTGATTTGACGCTTAGGTTGTCGAACTCTGACCAGTGTGTTGTCACGATTTACATGTTCAACTCTCATTTTGATTTGATTTAACAAAGACCCATAGCCACAACCAATTTGCTCTCCTTCCATTGTGACATCCGCAAAACTTTTTGGATACTTTTCAGTGATTCTTCTTGCAATTTCTGAGCACTGGCTTCTAGTGGGGTTCAAGCATTTTTCTCGAATTGAGTCTACAATTATTCTGACCATTGCTAAATGTTCTTGCTTCCTGGATCGCTGGCCTTGTGAAATACATTGACGCAAATTTGGTGCCATTTTTTTCCCATGGTACTTCATAGGACGAGACCCAGTCAGACACTAGAATGAGAACATGGGTTGGTTGCCCAGAAGATGAAGAGCCTGCTGGAAAGGTGGATAGCTGGCCAGATGCAAAGACTTCTTGGCCTGTGTGAGGAATTAAAACACATTTATATATATCACATTAAAACACATTTATATCACACAAGCAATATTCTAGAATATCAGCATGATTACATATGTAATATTAATTGAATACAACAGTTATAGCTGCACAATTAATCGTTAAAAGATCACAATCTTGATTCAAAGACCCACACGATCTCATTTCTAAATGATAACGATTCGCCCGTGTCTAGTAAACCTTTGAAAAAGTCTTACTGGAACATTCAAATCTGTGTTCACGCTGCTGCTGACACAGAGAGCAGACAGTAACCATGTTTAGGTAAGAAACAGCTTCACAAACAGTATTTTCAACTACCCAGTATTATTTCTGTCTTATAGTCATTCATATGATCACAGAAATATTGGAATTAAAGGTCATAGTTCATATAAAAACACTGATGTCTATGGTAGAGATCAAAATACAGCAAGTCATCTTTTGAAAGTAAAAGTTGGTGCTTCAAATAACGTTTGTCAATTGCATTGTTTCGCCACTAGATGGCAACAAGTAAATGTTAAAAAATGTATTTCTCATTTAATTAAAAGATTCATTCAAAAACACTGATTCATCCAGTAATGAAACAAGTGAATTATTTATGAGTGAGTCATTGAATCAATCATTCAAACTACTTTTTCGTAATTTTTATATTTCAAATTGGTGTATTAAATGTATTATTTTTAAAAAATATTATATATTTAAAATGTTTAATAATTCATTCAAATTCATTAAACAATAGATTTTAAATAGATTGCAGCAATTAATATTTTGTCACACATTATTTTGTTTAGTTCAGAATCGTGGGAGAATTGTGATCTCTATTTGAGACAAAAAAATTGATTCTCAATTTATCCAGAATTGTGCAGCTCAACAACAGTTCAATAAACAAGTTAATATTGTATTACATTTTATATATTTCATTGTAAGTTTTTGCTCTTTTTCACCAAAATAGTTCCAAACAAAGCCACAGCAGAACTGTTGTGTGTCTCAGAGCAACAAACTGTGGTGTCTCTTTACTGAATGAATCGACGTTTTGAATGAATCAATGATTCAGTGATGCATTTGTAAAGAGTTACTTGCAACATTCCCGAATGAATCAGCCATTTGATCAAATTTCTTGAATAAAGACAAGCAGCTTAATTTATAAATATCAAATACACGCACAAAGGTGCCGGCGCGCGCCTGTATCATTTCATATCAAACAGCGAAACAAACTATGTGCATGCAATGTCGTGGTCAGTTAAGACATGAAGTTACCAAAAAGGCGATTAAAGCTGCCTCAAAACTGTGCGTGCATGTAATAATAATAATAATATTAATTCGTTACATTTATATAGCGCTTTTCTGGGTACTCAAAGCGCTTTACATGAAAGGGGGGTATCTCCTCAACCACCACCAATGTGCAGCATCCACCTGGATGATGCGACGGCAGCCATATTGCGCCAGAACGCCGACCACACACCAGCTTACTGGTGGAGAGGAGACAGAGTGATGAAGCCAATCAGTGTATGGGGATGATTAGGAGGCCATGATGGTCAGAGGGCAATGGGGAAATTTTGGCCATATTACTCATGTAATATGCAATATGAGTCACATTTAAGAACATGTCTCTGAAATGGTTTTCAAAACTGTCCTGGAGCAGCCCAGCACTGTCTCCCTCATCTAACACACTCGATTCAACTGATCAGCTCATTAGTGCAGACTGAAGTGGGTCAGAAAAGCTAAAGAGAGTTGAGAGGAAATACGATGACAACATAACTCAGCTTCTGTGATGTCTGTTAAATCAAAGAAAAAAGGAGGAAATCAATAACTTTTATAGCTTCAAGTATTCATCCGTATTAATTTAGAATTTAGTGTTTGATAACTTTATTCAATTTCTTTATATTTCTGCTGAGGGGCACAGGTAATATGACATTTATTATAATGGGTTTATGTGAAGATTTTTTTAAGTTCACTTAAATTAGAAGTTATTTTTAAAGTCTAAAATGTTAAAATTGATAGCTCTTAATTATAATGTAAAGTTGAATGGCTACATTCAATGGTTAAATATTAGAGGGAAACATTTTTATAGGGAAATCAGTATTAATTGGTATCAGTGATACTGGCCTTCAGTCATAAGAAAAGATGACATTAAACAAATATTAAAAATATACTGTTTTTATGTTGTTTTTATATATATATATATATATATATATATATAAACTTCACAGATACATTCTGGGGACACCTGAGACTTATATTACATATTGTAAAAAAGGACATAATATGTCTCCTTTAAGTGGCAGATGTCACCCCTTAAAGTCGGCATGAAATCAAAATTGGAAATTCTTATTTTTTTAATGGAATACTGTAGTGTTTATTATAAATAATTTATCGATGCACGTCATTATTTTAAAAAAAATTAATGTGCCCTCGTAATCTTTAATCAAAAACATTAACCTCAACTCCCCCTCAAAACGACTCATCTTGTCTTCCGGTCACGAGCTATGGTGCAAGTGTGGAGCTAGTGACATAAGGGGTAAACGCTGGGATAAATGACAGGGGGAAATCTGAAGCTGATGCTTCACTTTATAGAAATAAATGCATTGACCAGTGCTGATGTGAGCCATGGGGGAGTACACTTCCCTTAGAAATTGAAAGGATATTAGGACATTACCACAACATTGCCCTTAGGACATCGCAAACTGTTTTTTTTTTTTTTATGAATATGAATAGGACTTAACCTGATGGAGGATGCGCTCAGTCATTCAGGCAGTCTCTCTCTCTCTCTCTCTCTCTCGTGCTGTTAGGCCCCAATCACACCGAACGCGTTTTTTGCAGTGAGAGGCGCCTTTTTTGAATTGTTTTCTGCTGGCAGTGAGTGTTCTGCGCGCTGCTTATGCGCCCCGGGCGCCTCGCGTTTTCACCGCCTGCTGCGCCTTGTGTTTTTGCAGGAACGCTCTGTTGAAAAAAAAGCTAATCTGAGCGGAAAAGCACCCCACATCATTCCGTTTTTTTCCATAGTCCAATCGAATGAATGGAGAGGCGGGCTTTCCGTTGTGGTGACAAAAGTTTACCGTTGCTTAGAAAGTCCGGAGACTGGAATGATGGATGAGAAACTTGTGGTGTCTGTTGCGGGTTTTACCCGGAGCTGTATTTTTTTAAGGTTTTTGTTAATATTACAGTTTACTTGTAGAGCGCTCGTGCAATAATCCTTTGATTAGACTGACAGGACAACTGATTTGGAGAGCAGTGCGCTCTTTATTTTTTATGTTGCCTAGCAACATAAAAAAAAAAAAAAAAAAAGTGCACTGCTCTTTTTTTAACAGTCACCAAAAAAGGTAGTGCAGTGTGCCTCGCGTTTTCAGAACTAAACGCGTTCGGTGTGATCGGGGCCTTAGACATGTTTTGTGCCGTTGATCGTCCTCATCAACCAATAAATAATTCCTCATGCTTGGGTGTCGCCGGTGAATCCAGTGGAGAGAAATCCCCCCACAACTAACTGCAAACTGGCAGATCCAAAGTTGGATCTAGATCCAGCCACACCCCCTGGATCTTGTGTTCTGCAGTGAGGACCATCTCTGGAAATCCCTGACTAGAGGGGCGGTTTAACACAAGGGGTAGCACTGGGCACGTAGCTAGACTCAGAGGGCAGGCTGTCATTAAACGTCAAAATTTGTTTGGCTGATGATTCTGTCACTAATGCTCGTAACAAATCAGATGTGACGTCTTTCAACAAAAGGGTAGTACTATCTGTAGTGCTGGCCTCAGACTTTTTTTATGTAGGATATTCCAGTTCAACCTCAACTAAACTAATCATAGGCAATTTTGTAGACATTACACAAATGAAAATGATACCCAAATAATCAATAAAAACATTTTTTCACACACTTTTGTTATTTATAGGGCCAGCAGAGAAGGCCCTGCTGCCCCTGACTGCCCACCGCTGGTTAAGTACTAATAAATAGGAAATCCGCCCTTTATAAAGCATTGCTCCAGCATTAATAGGCATTAGTAAGCATTTTATAAATACAGCTATAAATGTTTTGTTCTTGAGCATATATATAATGTTTAATAATTGTATTTTCATACTTTATTAATGATCAATTTAACATTTCTAAATTATTACGTTATTTACAAACCAGTTATTTAGGAGTTGTCAGTGGTTCATAAGATCATTTAGAAAGTGTAAGTAAATGATTAATTAACTATTTAAATGTACATTTATAAATCTTATTATTTAGACATCATAATAATTGCTCAGTGTTAATAAAGGCTTTATTAACACATATTCCTGCTGTAATTCATGATTGAAAAAATAGCTTGAAACTAACTGGGGGTGCATTAGATGATCTCTGTTTGACCGAGACAAACATTTTGAAAGACAAGACAGTTAACTGTATTTTGAATGTCCGGTAGTCCTCAAATAACATTCTAGTCCCGTCTCATCTTGTTAACGAAGACGCAGCATAAATTTCGTCATAGTTTTTATCATCAAGATATTAGTTTTAGCTCGTCAACGTCTCCTCTTAGTCACAGAAAAAATATTTTTCGTCGTCGTCTTCATCGACGAAATTAACATTGTACTACATCTATTAAGTTACCTGATTATGATCCATCAGTTCCTCCATCGACATGCTCTGCTGTCTTTCATCAGTTTGAGCCTGTTTCTTTTACAACCCTGGCAGAGACTGTTGAAAACTTGAAGCCTTATACTAGTTCCCAAGATATTATTCTGACTGGTATTGTTAATCTGGGCCCGTATATATTAAATTTCTCAGAAATACTCTTAAGAATAGCCTTAAGCTTTGAATTAAGTGTCAAAAAATTCTTAGTAAAAATTAGGACTTTTCTAAGAGTAGGATGCTTTTATAAAGAAGCTAAAAGCAACTTTCAGTAAAGTCTAAGACTGATTCTTAAGTGTTGACTGAGGTGACACTTAAGAGTAGTGAACTAAGGACTACGATGGTGTCAACACAAAATGGCTGACCTCGAACTCTGAATCAGCCAATAGTGAGCCTGCTCATGTAAAGTCACAGCAGCACAACACCAAACATTTAATGTAACTACAATAAAATCATTTAATTAAGACACTGAAATATTTTCATATTTATTTATTTTTTTTAAATGCTTTGCATTTTTTAAATGCTTTGCATAAAAAAAAACTGTGCAGATATACAGCGGGAAAATAAGTATTTGACACATCAGCCTTTTTATCAGTAAGGGGATTTCTAAGTGGGCTATTGACACAAAATTTCCACCAGATGCAGCCATCAAGCCAAATATTGAATTCATACAAAGAAACCAGAACATTTAAGTATACAAGTTGAGTCATAATAAATAAAGTGAAATGACACAGGGAATAAGTATTGAACACTTTATTTAATACTTTGTAGAAAAGCCTTTGTTGGTGATTACAGCTTCTAGACGCCTCTTGTATGGAGAGACCAGTCGTCTGCATTGCTCAGGAGTGATTCTGGCCCATTCTTCCACACAAATGGTCTTTAAATCTTGAAGGTTCCTTGGGCCTCTTTTATGAACTTTGATCTTCAGTTCTCTCCATAGATTTTCTATGGGATTTAGGTCAGGTGATTGACTGGGCCATTCAAGCAGCTTGATTTTCTTTCTTTGAAACCACTTCATTGTGTCCTTGGCCTTGTGTTTGGTATCATTGTCTTGCTGAAATGTCCACCCTCTTTTCATTTTCAGCTTTCTGGTAGATGGCAGTAGATTTTTATCCAGAATGTCCCGGTACATTTCTCCATTCATCCTGCCTTCAATAATATGAAGTCTGCCAGTACCCCTTGCTGAAAAGCAGCCCCAAACCATGATGCTTCCACCCCCAAACTTAACTGTTGGTATGGTGTTCTTGGGGTGGTGGGCAGTGCCATTTCTTCTCCAAACATGGTGTGTAGAATGACTGCCAAAAAGTTCAATTTTGCTTTCATCTGACCATACTACAGGTGCTGGTCATATAATTAGAATATCATCAAAAAGTTGATTTATTTCACTAATTCCATTCAAAAAGTGAAACTTGTATAATGTATACATTCATTCCACACAGACTGATATATTTCAAGTGTTTATTTCTTTTAATTTTGATGATTATAACTGACAACTAATGAAAACCCCAAACTCAGTATCTCAGAAAATTAGAATATTACTTAAGACCAATACAAAGAAAGGATTTTTAGAAATCTTGGCCAACTGAAAAGTATGAACATGAAAAGTATGAGCATGTACAGCACTCAATACTTAGTTGGGGCTCCTTTTGCCTGAATTACTGCAGCAATGCGGCGTGGCATGGAGTCAATCAGTCTGTGGCACTGCTCAGGTGTTATGAGAGCCCAGGTTGCTCTGATAGTGGCCTTCAGCTCTTCTGCATTGTTGGGTCTGGCATATCGCATCTTCCTCTTCACAATACCCCATAGATTTTCTATGGGGTTAAGGTCAGGCGAGTTTGCTGGCCAATTAAGAACAGGGATACCATGGTCCTTAAACCAGGTACTGGTAGCTTTGGCACTGTGTGCAGGTGCCAAGTCCTGTTGGAAAATGAAATCTGCATCTCCATAAAGTTGGTCAGCAGCAGGAAGCATGAAGTGCTCTAAAACTTCCTGGTATACGGCTGTGTTGACCTTGGACCTCAGAAAACACAGTGGACCAACACCAGCAGATGACATGGCACCCCAAACCATCACTGACTGTGGAAACTTTACACTGGACCTCAAGCAACGTGGATTCTGTGCCTCTCCTCTCTTCCTCCAGACTCTGGGACCCTGATTTCCAAAGGAAATGCAAAATTTACTTTCATCAGAGAACATTACTTTGGACCACTCAGCAGCAGTCCAGTCCTTTTTGTCTTTAGCCCAGGCGAGACGCCTCTGACGCTGTCTGTTGTTCAAGAGTGGCTTGACATGGACCCTGAAACCCATGTCTTGCATACGTCTGTGCGTAGTGGTTCTTGAAGCACTGACTCCAGCTGCAGTCCACTCTTTGTGAATCTCCCCCACATTTTTGAATGGGTTTTGTTTCACAATCCTCTCCAGGGTGCGGTTATCCCTATTGCTTGTACACTTTTTTCTACCACATCTTTTCCTTCCCCTCGCCTCTCTATTAATGTGCTTGGACACAGAGCTCTGTGAACAGCCAGCCTCTTTTGCAATGACCTTTTGTGTCTTGCCCTCCTTGTGCAAGGTGTCAATGGTCGTCTTTTGGACAACTGTCAAGTCAGCAGTCTTCCCCATGATTGTGTAGCCTACAGACCTAGACTGAGAGACCATTTAAAGGCCTTTGCAGGTGTTTTGAGTTAATTAGCTGATTAGAGTGTGGCACCAGGTGTCTTCAATATTGAACCTTTTCACAATATTCTAATTTTCTGAGATACTGAATTTGGGGTTTTCATTAGTTGTCACTTATAATCATCAAAATTAAAAGAAATAAACACTTGAAATATATCAGTCTGTGTGGAATGAATGTATACATTATACAAGTTTGACTTTTTGAATGGAATTAGTGAAATAAATCAACTTTTTGATGATATTCTAATTATATGACCAGC
>JALXFT010004489.1:80000-92221 GCA_023376895.1 Aspiorhynchus laticeps | reverse complement strand
CGAGTCATTGAATCATTCATTCAAAACGATTCATTCAAACCTGCTGATTTATTCGGAAACGAATCAAGTGACTGTTTTAATGAGCAAGTCATTGAATCATTCATTCCAACGATTCATTCATGATTTATTCAGAAACGAATCAAGTGGCTGGTTTTATGAGTGAGTCATTGAATCATTCATTCAAAACGATTCATTCAAACCTGCTGATTTATTCAGAAACGAATCAAGCGACTGTTTTAATGAGCGAGTCATTGAATCATTCACTGAACTGTTTTGTTTAAAAAGCTGATTAATTAAAGAACAAATCAAGGGAATGTCATTCATTCAAGCGATTCAATCAAAACTTTTTGGAACAAGTTTGATTGATTGGAGCAAAAATAGACAAAGTAACTGGAATTATTGTGGCTAAAATGTAAGTTACTTGATATTAACTTCTTGTCTATTGAACTGTCATTAAACCCCAGTATGATAAACCACATTCATATCTGAAATACATGTGTGTTTATGTTTGTAATACATAATTGATATAAAGCCATCATTAACTCAGTATTTACTGTTAGTGTTTGACTCGTGTGTCTACATTATTCATTATTGCATTAAATCAATAAGCCGCTCAAGTCAGGTTTTACTGTGATTTTACCAGGTTAAGGGCTGTTTTTGGGCATGATGTGAAGTGCAGTGGCTTCAACCCTGTTAACCGTGGTAAATCACTGTAAAAGCGTCTGTGCAGGGAATCATGGCTCATGATCAGGACGAGTGTTGATCTCAGATCAGAGACTCTTTCAGGGGTTCAGTGTTTGTTTTTGATTGATTAATCATTTAAAACTGTTTCAAGAGTGTGTTTGAGTCGACCGCACACAGGAGGCTAGGTTTGACACATATATAATGTTTATATTAGTGCTGTCTGATTAATCTCATCCAAAATAAAAGTTTTTGTTTACATAATATATGTGTGTGTACTGTGTATATTTATTATGTATATATAAATACACACACTTGCATGTATATATTTAAGATTTTTTTTACGTTTATGTTAAATATATTTATATATGATATAATTTATATTAATATAAATATATTCACATAAATATTTTCTAAATATATGCTGTATGTGTGTGTATTTATATATATATAAATATACACGGTACACACATTATGTAAACAAAAACTTTTATTTTGAATGAGATTAATCGTTTGATAACACTAATTTTTATATTGTTATCTATATTATATTATACATTATATATTGTAAAGTTTTAGTAATTTTCTTGTGCATCATTATTATTCATTTTTATTTTTCTGTGTAGTTTGCTGTTTCAGTTTTAGATGTGATATACTATTATCATTTTTGTTTATATTTTGAACTTATATATTTTTTAGATTTTCCTTTATATTTATATTGTTAGATATTTTTGTATTTTAGATTTTTTAATTGATATTCGTATTTTAGATTTTAAAGTTTTAGTCATTTTGTTGTGTTTTTGTCAATATTATAATTTTTTAAAAATATTTCTGTGTAGTCTTTGTTATGTAGTTTGTGTAATTGATATACTATTATAGTTTTTGTTTATATTTTGAATTAAGATTTTTTTTATATTTTATAGTTTGTCATTTTGTTGTGTTTTGGTCATTATCATTTTTAAAAAATATTTCTGTGTAGTCTTTTGTTGTAGTTGTAGTGTATTATATTATAGTTTTTGTTTATATATTTTGAATTAAGAATTTTTTTTATATATTTTATAGTTTGTAATTTTTTTGTGCATTTCTATCATTTTTATAGTTTTTTTAAAAATATTTCTATATAGTTCTATTTTGTTTGTTTTAGTTATTTAGTTTTAGCTATATATCCAACAAAAATTGAGAGTTATAAACTAGTTCCATTAAAAACGTAACGAAAATAAGAAATGTTTGCCTTGGAAACTAACTGAAGTTTTTAATATTTTTTATTTATTGGGTTTTTGTTAACGATAATAACCCTGCACTAGATCTAAAAACGTCTTATGTTTGTCAAAGGGTGTCAAGTCTCTTGTGTTTGCCTCTTCCAGAACGTTCCTCAGCTGCCGTGTGGAAAAGCGCTCTACAGCTACGAGGGCAAAGAGCCGGGCGACCTGAAGTTCAGCAAAGGCGATATCATCATCCTGCGGCGGAAGGTGGACGAGAACTGGTTCCACGGCGAGCTGAACGGCAGCCACGGATTCCTTCCAGCCAGTTACATCCAGTGCATCCGGCCGCTGTCCCAGACGCCGCCGCAGGGGAAAGCCCTGTACGACTTCGAGGTCAAAGACAAAGACCAGGACAAAGACTGTCTGACCTTCACTAAGGTACACACTGATCACCATCTGATTCCAGGCTGAGACTGAAGTCTCTTCTGCTCACCAAGACTGCATTTATGTGATCAAAAATACAGTAAAAATTCAAATAATTTATTTCTGTGATGCAGCTGTATTTTCAGCATCATTACTCCAGTCTTCAGTGTCACATGATCTTCAGAAATCATAATAATATGCTGATTTGCTGCTCAAGAAACATTTATGATTATTATCAATGTTGTGCTGCACAATATTTTTATGGAAACTGTGATATATTTGATTTTTCAGGATTCACAGATGAATAGAAAGTTCAGAAGAACAGCATTTATTTGAAATAGAAACCTTTTGTAACATTAGAAATGTCTTTAATGACACTTTTTATCAATTTAATGCATCCTTGATGAATAAAAGTATTTATTTTTCAAAAAAAAAAAAAAAAATTCAACTTTACTCATTTTCATTTAAAGTTGAATTACTAAAATAGCTAAAACTACAAAAAAACAAAATAGAACAAAACAAAAATAGTGCTGCCAAATGATTAATCGCATCTAAAATAAAAGTTTTTGTTTACATAATATATGTGTGTGTACTGTGTATATTTATTATGTATATATAAATACACACACATGTATAATAATAATAAACAAACAAAACAAAACAAAACAAAAAATATTATTTTATCCAAAATAATCCGAAAATTATTTATTTATCCAAAATAAAAGTTTTTGTTTACATAATATAACAGTGTATACTGTTAATAATTATTATTATATATAAATACACACACATGCATGTATATATTTAAGAAAGATATGTTATGTTTATGTATTAAATATATTTATATATGATATAATTTATAGGAATATAAATATATACATGTAAATATTTTCAAAATATATCCTGTATGTGTGTGTCTTTATATATACATAATAAATATACACAGAACACACACATAGTATGTAAACAAAAACTTTTATTTTGTATGTGATTAATCGTTTGACAACACTACAAAAAATAAATAAATCTATGTACACATAAAGTAATAGAATGTCAATAAAATTACTAAAACTTCAACAAAAATTAACACACAAAATAAAAAAATATAATCCTATTTAAAATATTAACAAAACTATTGTAGTATATCAATGATGTTAACACACACACACAGACACAGACACACACACAAACACACAGACACACACACACACACACACACACACACACACACACACACACACACACAAAAACACACACACACACACACACACACACACACTCACAAACACACACAAACACACAAACACACACAAACACACACACACACACACACACACACAAACACACACACACAAACACACACACACACACAAAGAAAAATCTAGCATCTAGTCTAGCTTTCTAGATTTTTGTTTATGTTGTAATATGTTTATGTAGCGTTGAATAAAAGCATCTGCTAAATGCATAAATGTAAATATAGTTATCATGAAATAGGATCCATAAGATTCAAGGGGTCATATCGCCCATCCATACATTGGTCCCCATTGACTTTTATTGTATGGACAAAAAAACAACAACATACACTATATAGACAAAAGTATTGGCACCCCCTTCTTTAGAACAGAAAAATGCACTTCCAAATCTGTGGCAACAACGATGGGAACATAATTCATGTATTTAATAATTGTATTCCATCTCTGTAGCAACAGTTTTGTAAGTGTCTAAAATGACTGAACCCATATGTACAAGTCATTGGTGTTTGCTGATGAGTTTTTGTCTCAAGGTCTGCATTTACAGTCACACCAGAGGTGTTAAACTGGGATTAGGACTTGGTTTTATGCAGACCAGTCAAGTTCTTCCACACTGACTCAATCAATCATTTTCTTTTTGAACCTTGTCTTATACACAGAGACATTGTCATGTTAGAATAGAAAAGAGTCCAAACTGTTGCTATAATATTAGAAGCACACAATTTCCTACAATATCATTATATGCTTTAACATTAAGATTTGTACTCATGGAAATTACTAAAGTAGTCAAACCTGTTCATTAGAAGGGGTGCCAATACTTATGGCAATATAGTGTACTCCCCACAGAAGAAAGTCAGTCATACAGGTTTGAACGACACGAGAGAGTAACTAATGTCAGAAAGCTGATGTCTGTGACTCTGTGTGTTCCTCACATCGTCTGTGAGTCGCAGTCACGCAGCTGCAGCGTTCAGACGACTGAATGCATTACTGCACAAGCGGTCTTCTGTCCTTCAGACGCAGGAACCGGAAAGATGAGTCCTGGAAACACAGACAAGAAAGTCGTTCATAGAAGAGAAGGACGGGCGGATGAGAGACAGACGAGCATCTGCATGCTAAAACACTCGTTAATAGACACTTGATTGAGTCTCAGTGAACTGAAGCTTGATGTGAATCGATTCAAATGAGTTCTTTGTTTAAAGCCAGTTGCTTTGGCTTTGGTATAAACCGAGGCACATTCACAAAGATACATATATTAATGCCTTATAGATGCTGAGGTTCAGATTCATGTTCAGAGTCACTCTCAATCAGTTTGGTTTCTGAACTTCAACTGTTAGTGAGTTGAATCAAAATTGAACTGATCTGGGCCGGGTTTCCCGATAACGATTGATCTTAGCGCTTAAGAGCGTTTTCTACGAGTCATTTTTCGAACGTTCATTATTGTTTCATGTGCGTTTCCCAAAAATGCACTTAACACAATCGCACATAGCTCTGCTTTAAGAGCTACTCAGGAGTCGCTATCCGTTCATCAAGTGCTGAAATGTCAATTTATACACTGGCTTGTAATTGTAGTATACACTCGTTTATTGAAATGTTAACCTAATGCTGCGTTCCAGACAGCTCGGATATAATAAAATATAATATAATATAATATAAAATAATATAATATAAAATAAAATAATATAATATAATATAATATAACATAATATAATATAAAATAATATAATATAATATAATATAATATAATATAATATAATATAATGTAACAGTTATAAGTATAATATTAATCTACTATATATAATAATATTATATAATATATATTATATATAGGACATTAATATAGTACTTATAGATTAATATTATACTATATAGTAGGCTATATAATATCTGTAGACGTTATTTCCGGGTCCAATATATGGCTGGATTTCGTGCACGTCACGAGTTTTTGAGTTAACCTTATTTTTCCCAGTCTTTGAAACATATTTCCTACATTATTAATTTTATTCTTTTTTTTTTTTTTCAGTCATTTAATTTAAATGTGTATTTCTATTTTTTGTTTTCTGCCATTTTTTATTATTTAATTTATAAATTAATTTAAACATAAAAACTTGTAATAAAGTGTACAATCAAAAGCTTTAATTATAATCACATTGCACTTGAATAAAGTTAAAGGTGTAATCCACCGATTGTCCAGCAGGTGACCTCATAATTCTGTCCTCTTACGATGATTACTCCACAGCACTCGTAGATCTACGAAGACTTTCAAGTACTACTTAAGTTACGATGGTTTTGGGATACGGTCCGCAAGTCTAAGATTATTCGTGCGATCATTTTTACGATCAACTTAAGTTACGATGGTTTTGGGATACGGTCCGCAAGTTTAAGATAATAAATCGTGCGATCGTTTTTATGATCAACTTAAGTTACGATGTTTTTGGGATACGGTCCGCAAGTCTAAAATGATTCGTGCGATCGTTTTTACGATCAACTTAAGTTACGATGGTTTTGGGATACGGTCCGCAAGTCTAAGATGATTCGTGCGATCGTTTTTACGATCAACTTAAGTTACGATGGTTTTGGGATACGGTCCGCAAGTCTAAGATGATTCGTGCGATCGTTTTTACGATCAACTTAAGTTACGATGGTTTTGGGATACGGTCCGCAAGTCTAAGATGATTCGTGCGATCGTTTTTACGATCAACTTAAGTTACGATGGTTTTGGGATACGGTCCGCAAATCTAAGATGATTCGTGCGATCGTTTTTACGATCAACTTAAGTTACGATGGTTTTGGGATACGGTCCGCAAGTCTAAGATGATTCGTGCGATCGTTTTTACGATCAACTTAAGTTACGATGCTTTTGGGATACGGTCCGCCAGTCTAAGATGATTCGTGCGATCGTTTTTACGATCAACTTAAGTTACGATGGTTTTGGGATACGGTCCGCAAGTCTAAGATGATTCGTGCGATCGTTTTTACGATCAACTTAAGTTACGATGGTTTTGGGATACGGTCCGCAAGTCTAAGATGATTCGTGCGATCGTTTTTACGATCAACTTAAGTTACGATGCTTTTGGGATACGGTCCGCCAGTCTAAGATGATTCGTGCGATCGTTTTTACGATCAACTTAAGTTACGATGCTTTTGGGATACGGTCCGCAAGTCTAAAATGATTCGTGCGATCGTTTTTACGATCAACTTAAGCTTACGATGCTTTTGGGATACGGTCCGCAAGTCTAAGATGATTCGTGCGATCGTTTTTACGATCAACTTAAGCTTACGATGCTTTTGGGATACGGTCCGCAAGTCTAAGATGATTCGTGCGATCGTTTTTACGATCAACTTAAGCTTACGATGCTTTTGGGATACGGTCCGCAAGTCTAAGATGATTCGTGCAATCGTTTTTACGATCAACTTAAGCTTACGATGCTTTTGGGATACGGTCCGCAAGTCTAAGATGATTCGTGCGATCGTTTTTACGATCAACTTAAGTTACGATGCTTTTGGGATACGGTCCGCAAGTCTAAGATGATTCGTGCGATCGTTTTTACGATCAACTTAAGTTACGATGCTTTTGGGAAACGGTCCGCAAGTCTAAAATGATTCGTGCGATCGTTTTTACGATCAACTTAAGCTTACGATGTTTTTAGGAAACGCAGCCTTGAATAATAACACTATTCTCTTTTATAGAGCTGCTCAGGGTTATTCTAATATCATTGAAATACTATTATACATTTACATTTTTGAATCATATTTTATTTCTACATTTTCCATTTTCATTTTAGTAATTTTGTTGTGTTTTTGTCATTTGTAGTTTTTTTATGTCTACATAGTTTATACATTTTTATTTCAGTTTTAGTTGTTTAGTACATTAATTTAAACAAAATTGTTTAAATTAATCTAAAGTTAAGCTAAATTTAAATACATTTTGCATTAGCAACTAGCTTAAATAATTGTAATAAATGTTTATTTTTTCAGTTAACATTTCATAATTGATTAATTTTACAACATTAATGTTGTTATTAAACTGAATTGATCTGAATAATGACATTATTGTCTTCTGTAGAGTTGTTTTACAGCTGAAATCACAATTACCTTTTTATTGTTTATTTTCATTGCAAAAAAAAACTGAATTGCAAGATGTAAACTCAAAGAAAAAAGTCAGAATTGTGAGATTTAAACTTGCAATTTCAAGTTATAAGACATTGTTTAAGTTATTAGAGGTTACGCTTTGTAAAGCAGGTTGTAAACATTGTTGGTTCTGATGTGTTAACTTGTGTTAATCAGAGTCTAAGCACCGTGATAGTCTGAAATATGCTTTAATAAAGCCAATTTTTAAAAAAGCCAAATTCAGACACATCAATTTTTTCAAATTTTAGACCTGTTTCTAATTGACCTTTTATGTCCAAAATTTTGGAAAAAGTTGTGCTAGTTTTTTTGAGATCCAACCAAATCTATGAATTTTTTCAATCTGGTTTTAGGATATTACACCGCACAGAACCATCCCTCTTAAAAGTTTATAACGATATTTTAATGTCTACAGATGCTGGAAATACTGTTCCTTTGACTCAGCTCAGCTCAGCTTTTGATTTGGTTGATCACAATGTAGGGGTGTGCGATATTGAAAAAAAATGATATCTCGATATTTTTTGGGATTTTTTCGATAACGATAATTAGACGATATTTAGCCGAGTGTGTTATTGTGCTGATATCTGTCTACCGTAGACAGCTGCAGTTTTTGATATTCTTCATATTCTGTGTGTTCAGTTCACATCAGTGATAGAAATTAATCTTTTCATTTAAGTTTAAATTGATTTTTACCTTTAATAAAGCAATTTTTTTCTAAAAGTGTACATCTTTTGAGTCAAATTGTTACATTTAATCAGTCA
Source organism: Aspiorhynchus laticeps (assembly GCA_023376895.1). Taxonomy (NCBI): domain Eukaryota; kingdom Metazoa; phylum Chordata; class Actinopteri; order Cypriniformes; family Cyprinidae; genus Aspiorhynchus; species Aspiorhynchus laticeps. The sequence goes on along the minus strand of JALXFT010004489.1, from coordinate 83,779 downwards.
ATTAAGATAATACACATTTAGGCTGTTACCAAACAAATGAAACCAGTATCAGCAAAATTAATCTGTGCAGAAGTTGCATCTGAATGGCATTTAGATGTATTTACACATTATTTAATGCAGCTCAGAGGGACATGGAGTGCTTTAACTAGTTACAAATGCATATTTTTTTTACATTTTAAACATAAAACATTGAATACTGATATTTAAAATTATTTTAAAAATGAAAATAGACTTTAAATGTGAAATTAAAACCTCCAGCAGGTGGCAGTAAGTCACTGTTAATAAGTGAGTCATTGTGACTGAACCGAATCATTGTGACTGAACTGAATCATTTAACGGTTGATTCATTCAGGAATGAATCACTGTCATGTTGCTCAGAGACACAAAACAGTGCTGTAGCTGTGTTTGGAGTGATTTTTTGTTGGTGAAATGGAGCAAAAACAGGCAATATGGTGTCTAAAGCATAAGTTTTAATATTAACTTATTGTTTATTGAACTGTTGTATAAAATCAATATCACATTTGTAATCATGCTTATTTTTGAAGAAAAAACGGCATGAAATGTAAATATATACTTTTTCTGCCCCCATATCTTGAATTTTGTGATCATTCTTAATAGACAGAATCATGCAGTGAAAGAACACACTGTAACTGTTTAACCCGCTTCATCACCACAATGTATGCGTGCACTCCTTAAGTGTTTTGTTTGGTTTTTGCAAAATACTCGATATTGTCAAATTGCACATCGTTAAAACACCAATTACGATATTATCGCAGACGATATATATCGCACACCCCTATCACAATGTATTACTCTCTCACTTAAAAAACTGTGTTGGTCTGAGAGGTACTGTTTTAAATTGGTTCCAGAGCCTTTTAATGAACTGAAAAGTTTCTGTGCATACAGGACAATATACATCTTCCAGTTAGAGCTGCACGATTAATCGTTAAAAGATCGCGATCTCGATTCAAATACCCACACGATCTAATTTCTGAATGACAACGATTCGCCCGTGTCTATTAAAACTTTGAAAAAATCATACGGGAACATTCAGATCTGCATTCTGCTGATCCAGAGAGCAGACGGTTAACATGTTTAGGTAAGAAAAAGCTTCACAAACAGTCTTTTCAACTACACAGTATTATTTCTGTCTTACAGTCATTCATAGAAATACTGTGATAAAAGTTTATAGTTCGGCTACAAACATTGATGTCTATGGTAGTGATCAAAATAGCGCCACTCGTCTTTTGAAAGCAACTGGCGCTTCAAATAACGTTTGTGTCGATTGCATCATTTCTCCACTAGGTGCGACAAGTGACTGTTAAAAAAATGTATTTGTTATTGAATCATTCATTCGAGATTCGTTCAAAAACACTGATTCATCCATTAATGAAACAAGTGAGGTATGAGTGAGTCATTGAATCATTAATACAAACCAATTTTTCATAATTTTAATTCTAAAAGTTGGTGTATTAAATACACTATATTTTAAATACATATTCCCCGGGTTTCACAGACAAGGCTTAAGCCTAGTCCTAGACAAAAATGTAAATCTGAGCTGTTTCAACTGAAAGAAACTGGCATTGACTGATCTTAAAATATATCAGTGCCTTTGTTTTGTCTCAAGATGCACACCAGTGATGTTTTTTTCTAAGCATGTTTATAAAAATTGCTTAAATGTCTTAATTGAACTATGATCTAATCCTGGCTTAGTCTAAGCCCCGTCTGTGAAACCTGGCCATACTGTATTATATATTAAAATGTTTAATAATTCATTTAAATTAAACACTTTTAAATAGACTGCAGCAATTAATATTTTGTCACATTATTTTGTTTAGTTCAGAATCGTGGGAGAATCGTGATCTCTATTTGAGAAAAAAAATCGTGATTCTCAATTTATCCAGAATCGTGCAGCTCTACTTCCAGTGCTCCTTTGACTTGTGGTGTCCCTCAGGGTTCGATTCTAGCCCCGACTCTATTTCTGATTTATATGCTGCCGCTGGGTTCAACTTGGTTTGCTTTCACTTATATACCGATGACACACAGTTGTATCTTTCATTTAAACCTGGTGTTAAAAATGCTTTAGCAAAGTTGTATGCATGCATTCAAGAACTTATATTATGGCTTATGAATAATTTCTTGACACTTAATGAAGGTAAAAACGAAGTGATTTGGTGATGCTCTGATCTTGGTTATCTTGCCCAATGGATTACTCCATGTGTAAAGAACCTGGGTGTTGTATTTGACTCAAATAATAATAATAACAATTGCCTAAAGTTTGACAAACAGATAAATAGTGTGGTCAAGTCATGTTTCTTTCATTTCTGACGTCTGGCTAAAGTTAAAACTCTCTTTTCAACACAGACATTTGAAAAAGTAATTCATGCATTTGTTACATCTAAGTTAGACTATTGCAATTCACTGTACTATGGGATAAATCAGTCTTATATGTAGCGATTGCAATTGGTTTAAAATGCAGCGGCCAGGGATGCAACATTTTAACGTTGGTTTTCATAATCATAATCTTGCACCAACCTATGCTTAAATCTCACATCCTTGATCGATTTGCATTGACTTAAAAACTGTTTTATGCATTTTTATTTATTATTTTATTTTTAATTTTTGTCTTGTTGTTTACTATGCCATGTAAAGCACTTTGGTCAACCTCGAGTTGTTTTAAATGTGCTATATAAATACAATAAACAAACAATTTGCAATTGTGAGAAAAAACTCCTTAACTTTTCTGTGGCGGAAACAATCTTTCATATACACTGTTTATTTCTCTATACACACTCAGAAGTGAGATTACACTGCTAATATAAATCTGAGAATTTGATATGCAGTGTTTGATTTATTTCTCACTCTGAATATTAAAATATGACACACATAAGGATGTGATTTACCTGTGTTTATTGTCTTAATGACTCTTTGTCAATTCATTTCTACAGCGCTAGAATAAAACAGTGAAAGTGCATGTATTTACTGTGTTTCTTCTCTTTTAGGATGAGATTCTCACCGTCATACGAAGAGTGGATGATAACTGGGCAGAAGGCATGCTGGGAGATAAGATCGGGATTTTTCCTATCTTATACGTGGAGGTAAGTGCACTTGAGTGTGTGTGTGTGTGTTAAACGCTTTCCTTTAAATATAATAACACTGAAGAAACACACTAGACTGCTGCATTTATGTCGGCTACTTTAGAGTTTCAAGGTTGAATTACTTACAGATAATTCATTATTAAATTCAACAATGAGCCACTTGTGCAGGTTGGAGACGGTGAGAAGCTGGTGTGTCGATTCAGAGCGCTGTGAGTGATGCATTATGGGTAAAGTGTATTGATTTTATGAGCATGACTGCGGAGATGTCCTTTAGCAGGTTAGGGATATTTATCATGAATTAAACATTTACTTTTGAGAAATACATTATCTGTGTGATGCACGTTTAAAGAATAGCAATATGATGAGAAATGCACTTAAAAAGATAAATATTTTTAAATATTAATTTCAAGGCGTTAAAGGAATAGTGCACCAAAAAATTAAAATGTGTTGAAAATATCCTCACCCTCAGGTCATCCGAGATCAGGTTTGTTTCTTCATCAGGTTTGTAGAAATGTGTCTCTGCATCAGTGTCTCAGCAATGGATGCTCTGCAGTGAATGGGTGCCGTCAGAATGAGAGTCTGATAAAAACATTACAATAGCAATGGATGCTCTGCAGTGAATGGGTGCCGTCAGAATGAGAGTCTGATAAACACATCACAATAGCAATGGATGCTCTGCAG
>JALXFT010004489.1:70000-75000 GCA_023376895.1 Aspiorhynchus laticeps | reverse complement strand
TATAAGGAAAACGCTTAACGTGGCTTAATGCATTAAAACAGTGTTTTAAAAAATACCAAAATCAATAAACATTATTAATAAATCATAATTAATAAGCCACGTTAAGCATTTTCCTGCTTAATGGTTTTCTAAGGGAGGAAAATGCTTAATGTGTAATTAAACGCATTGCCTTCGCATTCTGGACTCATCTGCTTGTCTGTACATATATGCTTTATTAATAATGTTTTAATGCATTAAGCCACGTCAAGCGTTTTTCACGTTAAGTGTTTTAGAATGTCCCCCTCTAAGCAAACAGAAAAAGGCACATAAAGCACATTTTTTAAATAAAAAGGCCCTGCAAAGAGAGAGAGAGAGATTTCCTCAGTATACCGTAGCACAACATATGTGAACATCATGTGCATATAGGAGCACAACAGAATGTAATAGACAATTCTGGCGTTTCTAGCGAGTTTTATTTAAAGGGGACCTAACGCACACAGTTTCACCCAATCTCATGTTAATCTTGAGTACCTATAGAGTAGTACTGCATCCTTCATATCTCCAAAAAGTCTTTAGTTTTATCATATTTATAAAAGAAAGATACAGATTTACGATTCTCTCCGAAAAAAGCCGAGCTCCTGGAGGCGTGCCGTGTGGGCGGAGCTAAAGAGTGAAGGCGTGTTGTGTGGGCGGAGCTAAAGAGTGAAGGCGTGTTGTGTGGGCGGAGCTAAAGAGTGACGAGCACTTGCTCCGATCGCCAACAAAACAGTCATTTGATGCCATTTCACTCACCGTCTGCAGTTCTGAATCATGACCGGGATCTTTTATAGCTGGGACCGCTCCATCTTTCAGTATTAAACGATGTGCAAATCCAGCGTCGAATTGGGCCTCGTTTATAAAACGTTCGTCAACAAAACACTTGAGAAACTCCATTGCTGCCCCGGAAAAACAAACTATATCCACTGTTCATGTAACGCTGGGTTGTTTTGGGAAGCTGCACAAGGTTATCTTTCCCTCACAACCAAAAACACTCTTCTTTAGAGACGTTCTTCCCGAGCGAGTCCCGTGCAGCGCTGCCGATTGAAGCGTGTTGATTGGCTGCTCTCGCTCCGGTCGATGCGTGCAGGGGCGTGTTCTTCCGGGAGAAATGCCCATATAAGGAGTTCCGCCGTCGTTTACGTCATCAAGAACAACGATCGAAAAAAACTCTCCGAAACTTGTACGAATCCGGAAGTGAGATTTTTGGCACAGAAATACTCTGTTATACGTCCCAAATTTTTTTTTTAAACTTTGTCCATGCTTAGCATGAGCATCCAACTCTTTACCAGTGTAAACAACTCTGAATGCATGAAACAGCATTGTACCGCCCCTTTAAGAATATTAACATTTAGATTTTCTCAGGGAGCAGGCGTGATCTCTCCTTACAGAGCGTGTCGTTTTTAATGATAAAAAGGCTTCTATTTAACGTAGAATTATTTATAGTGATACTCCAATCAGGATTTTACAGACATTCATTCAGGGCCTGAATTTCATCTTTGAAAATGAGGTGAATTGCCCTCTTTGAGCGGTGGAGGGGGACATTTTTAGACTTTTTTTTTTTTAAATATATAATAAAATTTTTGCTCATACTGTGTATGTTTGTTTTTACAATGGGGCTATTGTTGAGTGTGCATGAGCACACCGTCTCGTAGGAAAGTGCACGGGCGCTGAATGGTGTAAATACTGGCCAAACTTAAAAAGAAATGCAAATGATAAACTTTAGTGACGATGCATGTAATGATGCACACGATGCAGTGTGGAGCTCACTTATAGAGCAGACGTGATGTGGTGATTTAAAGACATTTGTGCATTTTGAGAGAGAAAGACAGGGAGCTCGCGGAGATTTACTTGTGCTGTTTGTGAAATTACGCTTCACAGAAAGTTTTCAAATTACTTTGTTATTTAATAAAAAAATATGAATGGTACCTCACCTTTAGCATCACAATTATACTACTGATTGTGATGTCAGACCGGTTGTGCGCACATTATGCATGCGATTAATTCACTCTGACCACCTCATGTCAGAGTAATAATATCATGACCTTCAGAAGGCCTCGCCGTTCGTCTGCAGAGACCCGCGCCGCGTCTCAATCAATCTGCCTCATTTACATGCGATTTGCATATCATTAGCATATTTATGCCTGCAGGACTGTGAGTTGAAACAAAGGGCTCGAGTCACTTTTGATCCGTTTGTTCGCTTTTGTTTGTGTTTCTATTCATCAAAACATCAGTTTAGCCAGTTTTCATATTTATATCTGTCATAATGATGCATCACAGAACTAATCAAATCCATTGATACCTACTGATTTCCCACCAAAATGATGTCACTTCCTGTCAGATGATGTCATTGGCTTTAGTTAGTCTTGGAGGATACAGAAAAGACCAGTAAATTGACCAATTAAAGCAATGTTACTAAACATGTGTTTGATTGGACAAAGAAAAAAATTAATAAACAAATGCACATGAAAACTCAAAGCTCTACAACCCGCCAAAATAAAAATTGACTTTAACTTGAAGAAACTGTGGCAGAAATATATTACTTTTGTGCAATATAATGTACTTCTTAAAGTCATGAATTTTATGATATTAAATAATAATTAAAAAAAAAATGTTTTTTATAATATCACATTACTTTTCTTTCACATTTTAATTTTAACATTAAACCTTGGTTATGAAGCACGTTGTTTGCCAAATTATCAAAGGGATTGTTACATTTTGTTTCATAACATTTAAAATTAGATTAAAATATTTTAACAAATGCACTGGCCCCGCCCCCAGACCTGTATGTCATCTTATCTTACATTTTATACAGTTGACTGTTGATGAATATGATGCAGGGCAACACCACAAATGCAGATATGCCATAAAATCCAAGATATCGGGGCAAAAAATGCCCCTGTATTTTGTCTCATATTTATATAATATGATAAGTGATATCACATGAGCAGCGAGAGCAATGTCACATTGAGCAACACAGCGGTGTTTAGTTTCTGAATGAATGTGTAAGAATAAAACGGTAAGAATAAAACAACCCTGTGGATGTCTCTGTTTGTCCTCAGCTGAATGAAACGGCGAAGCAGCTGATGGAGATGGACAAACCGTCGGCGAGCGCAGAAGCCGTCAGCTGTAACGGGAACGGCGTGCACAGACACGCGGAGGGGAAGAAGAACGCCAAGAAGCGGCACTCGTTCACGGCGCTCAGCATGACGCAGCTCTCGACGCAGGTGCTGGGAAACAACCGGCACTCGATGGAGATCAGCGCACCTGTGCTCATCAGCTCCTCGGACCCCCGCGCCGCCGCTCGCATCACAGACGGCCCACACCTGTCCTCCAGCGCACCTGCCACACAGGTACAGACACACACCTGTCCTCCAGCGCACCTGCCACACAGGTACAGACACACACACCTGTCCTCCAGCACACCTGCCACACAGGTACAGACACACACACCTGTCCTCCAGCGCAGCTGCCACACAGGTACAGACACACACCTGTCCTCCAGCGCACCTGCCACACAGGTACAGACACACACACCTGTCCTCCAGCGCACCTACCACACAGGTACAGAGACACACCTGTCCTCCAGCGCACCTGCCACACAGGTACAGACACACACCTGTCCTCCAGCGCACCTGCCACACAGGTACAGACTCACACCTGTCCTCCAGCGCACCTACCACACAGGTACAGACACACACACCTGTCCTCCAGAGCACCTACCACACAGGTACAGACACACACCTGTCCTCCAGAGCACCTGCCACACAGGTACAGAGACACACCTGTCCTCCAGCGCACCTACCACACAGGTACAGAGACACACCTGTCCTCCAGCGCACCTGCCACACAGGTACAGACACATACCTGTCCTCCAGCGCACCAGCCACACAGGTACAGACTCACACCTGTCCTCCAGCGCACCTGCCACACAGGTACAGACTCACACACCTGTCCTCCAGCGCACCTGCCACACAGGTACAGACACACACCTGTCCTCCAGCGCACCTGCCACACAGGTACAGACACACACACCTGTCCTCCAGCGCACCTGCCACACAGGTACAGACACACACACCTGTCCTCCAGCGCACCTGCCACACAGGTACAGACACACACCTGTCCTCCAGCGCACCTGCCACACAGGTACAGACACACACCTGTCCTCCAGCGCACCTGCCACATAGGTACAGACACACACACCTGTCCTCCAGCGCATCTGCCACACAGGTACAGACACACACACCTGTCCTCCAGCGCACCTGCCACACAGGTACAGACACACACCTGTCCTCCAGCGCACCTGCCACACAGGTACAGACACACACCTGTCCTCCAGCGCACCTGCCACACAGGTACAGACACACACACCTGTCCTCCAGCGCATCTGCCACACAGATACAGACACACACACCTGTCCTCCAGCGCACCTACCACACAGGTACAGACACACACACCTGTCCTCCAGCGCACCTGCCACACAGGTACAGACACACACCTGTCCTCCAGACACACACCTGTCCTCCAGCACACCTGCCACACAGGTACAGACACACACCTGTCCTCCAGCGCACCTGCCACACAGGTACAGACACACACACCTGTCCTCCAGCGCATCTGCCACACAGATACAGACACACACACCTTTCTCCAGCGCACCTACCACACAGGTACAGAGACACACCTGTCCTCCAGCGCACCTGCCACACAGGTACAGACACACACCTGTCCTCCAGCGCACCTGCCACACAGGTACAGACTCACACCTGTCCTCCAGCGCACCTACCACACAGGTACAGACACACACCTGTCCTCCAGAGCACCTGCCACACAGGTACAGACACACACCTGTCCTCCAGAGCACCTGCCACACAGGTACAGACACACACCTGTCCTCCAGCGCACCTGCCACACAGGTACAGACTCACACACCTGTCCTCCAGCACACCTGCCACACAGGTACAGACACACACCTGTCCTCCAGC
>JALXFT010004489.1:60000-62500 GCA_023376895.1 Aspiorhynchus laticeps | reverse complement strand
CAGTTTAAAAAAAAAAAAAATTATATAATAATAATTATTATTATTTATTTGATAGTGCTGGGTAGTAACTCATTACATGTAATATGGATTATGTAATCAGATTCCAAATTGGATTATATTACATGTTAAAATGCTCATAACCAAATTACAGTTACTTTTTATGGATTCCATGATTACATATTATTTATAAAATGGCAGTAAATTATTCATAACTCATTCTTCTTTTTAAAATGTCCATTCCAAAAATCCTACTGTATGTCATATCATTAAGCTTTGACTATATTCATAATATACAGTCATGTACATATCATGCAAATGATTTTGTTTGTAAATAATTTATTTTACTTTTAGATTACTTTTTACCTAATTTGTTTTAAGCGTGCCATTAAATGTACCATATTGATATAAACAGCAAAGCGAAATAAAATATATTCCATTATTTGATATCAACATCATGAAGTGCATTAAACATGACATTAAACCAGGGTTTCCCAAACTGGGCTTAATGTAAGAACTGCTGTTGATAAAATAATAATAATTTATTCAGTCATAAAAATCTAAAATAAATCAGAATGCATCGTTACCTAAATTTTTTATTTTTTTTTAATTGTAATATTTAGCAATTTTCCTCTTTCTACTGTATTTTTAATTCGTTTTGTCTAATTTTAAATAATGTTAAGATATGTTCTGTCCTTCCAGAAGACTGAAGCTTTCAGGGATGGCTGTAGTTTTAAAATTAAATGTCCATCAAGCATATTTGAGTCTCCAGATGTTCATAAACATTCACAAAATTGCAAAATAAACTCGTCTGAGGGTTCTGAACCGTTAAACTCTTCATTATTCTATGGTTTGGGATGCTTCTGGAAATCTTCTGTGTCTGCTGACGTTTAAAGCTTCATGACTTCATTTGATCGGATGCTTTATGTTGCATTAATCATAATCAGATTGTAGTGAAGCTACATGATAGAGACCGCCGTTCACACACACACAACACCTGTCTGAAACACACACACACACACACACACACACACTCACAACACCTGTCTGAAACACACACACACACACACTCACACACACACACACACACACACACACGAGCCGCTGCAAGAGAAACAATTCACGTCTGGATGATGATCCACCGGAGAGAGACACCGGAGAGAGAATCATTCCCAGACGCTCAGAGCTGAGGTTTAATGTGTTTACACACACACACACACACAACACCTGACTGAAACACACATGCACACACACACACACACACACACACACACACACACACACACACACACACACACACTCACAACACCTGACTGAAACACACATGCACACATGCACACACACACACACAACACCTGACTGAAACACACATGCACACACACACACACACACACACACACACACTCACAACACCTGTCTGAAACACACACACACACACACTCACACACACACACACACACACACACACACAACACCTGTCTGAGAACACACACACACACAACACCTGTCTGAAACACACACACAACACCTGTCTGAAACACACACACACACACACACACACACACAACACCTGTCTGAAACACACACACACACACACACACACACACACAACACCTGTCTGAAACACACATGCACACACACACACGCACACACACTCACTCACTCACTCACAACACCTGTCTGAAACACACACACACACACACACACACTCACACACAACACCTGTCTGAGAACACACACACACACACACACACACACACACACAACACCTGACTGAAACACACATGCACACACACACACTCACAACACCTGTCTGAAACACACACACACACAACACCTGTCTGAGAACACACACACACACACACAACACCTGTCTGAAACACACACACACACCCTCACACACACACACACACACACACACAACACCTGTCTGAAACACACACACACACACACACACACACCACCTGTCTGAGAACACACACACACACAACACCTGTCTGAAACACACACACACACACACACACACACAAAACACCTGTCTGAAACACACACACACACACACCTGTCTGAAACACACACACACACAAAACACCTGTCTGAGAACACACACACACACAACACCTGTCTGAGAACACACACACGCAAATGTGCACACACACATTGTTGCAAATGATTTGGTTTTTCAACAGTACAAATTATATTTTCAATTCATGTTTACGTTGTAGTATCCATGTCATTATGCACATTTGTGTCCTCAGAAACCACGTATAACACACACACACACACACACACACACACACACACTCGGGAGGATTCACCTCATCTCACACTCAGTATATTACCATTCAATTTAGATACCATATAAAGCACACTATTTAGGTTACATGAAAAAAAAACAAAAAAAACATTTGTGACCCCGAACCACAAAACCAGTCATAAGGGTCAATTTTTTTAAATTGAGATTTATACATCTGAGTACATATACATGTATATACATATACAA